>JABSTQ010003777.1:0-36835 GCA_013358835.2 Ixodes persulcatus
TTTGTTACCGTCCATTCTATTAGACATTTCCGCAACGTCTTATTGCAATGAAATAAGAACACGAAAAGATGACTTGTGTTTCTTTTATCCAAGTAGACATCAAGATTTGTTTTATCTAGTAATGCGGGGATCACAAAAATAATAATTTATTTACATTAATTTTTCCTTCGGCATTTTTATCAGTTATAGACGGATGAATCAGTAAATATGAAATGTTTGAAATACATCTTGTGACAAAGAAACACTAACGTCTAGCTACAGAGATTTAAATCCATGAACCTGGTCGAAATCAAATGTATCTGATTAAAATTAAAAAAAAAAAACTATTGAATTATTGATTTTTCATTATAATATTTCGCACCCTGGTTTTAAATAAGAAAATATAAACTTTTAGCCAGGTCTATGTTGCAGTCCATTACCATTGGAGGGTTCCTGTCAGAACGGCTAGTGGTACTCCTGCACCGCACCCGAAGTAACCGTACTTGGTTGCATTATCACCGAGACACAATGGAGCGTTGTACAAAAGCTTGTGAGCTTCTTTGATTAGTGATGTGGCTGATAATGCCTATAAAAGCTGAACTTTGCGGAGCGTTCAGTCTTTTGGGTGTTTTGCATGGCTGATGGCGCTGCACTGCGCTCTTCCCAGGGTAGTACCTTTACGTGGGTAGTCTGTTGACAAAATGGTTTGATTTAGTTCTCCTGACATCACTTTACTCCCTTTCCTATTACGATGGACTGTAGCGGATGTCACGAGCCACCTCAACCAACTCAGCGTATCAAGTGACGTCACTGCGCCCTCTCGAATGTCATGTGACACTCACACGGCATTGTATTGGTTTTATGGCTAGTATCGTCCTCTGTGGTTCATCGTAAGGTAAGAAGAACACAAAATTACAGGAGTGCACTTAAGTCTGCTAACGTGTAGGAATGCAAAAGCATTGCTACACGCAGCGCATTCCTACAATCAGCGCACATCGCTGTCCGCGGAGTGGAGAAGAGCAGACTGTGCGCCCGCTCCTCCGCGGGCGAGTGCACCGGGCAGCGCGCCCCGCTCCTCCGCGGTGCGACATGGCTGAAAGCAGAGCCTAGAACACGTAAGGAGCGGCAAGTTCCCGCTCCCCCCCCCCTCCCCCTTTTTCGGCCCTCTGGAGACCTATGTTGCCCTTTTTGGACTCCAATGGCGACTAGGAAGAAGGAAGTGACGTCAACAACGCAAAAAACGCAGATTGGATGTTTCTTCTGCGGAAATTCATCATCAGCGACTCTCACTAATCGACATCCAATCTGCGTTTGCTGGTTGACGTCACTTCCTTCTCCATAGTCGCCATGGGAGTCCAAAAAGCGCAACATAGGTCTCCAGGCCACGCCTGACACGTGACCCAAGAGGGGGGAGAGATGAGCTGCTGAGCGCGCGGCACCCTCTCTTTAGTTGCTCGTTTTTGGCGGTCACGGACAACGCCGGCTGTGCTCCATGGGAGAGTTAATGATTTCGCATTAATAACACTGACTTTACGGAATCTTATGCCCCGATCGATGAAGGGCGTGACAAGGGCGTAACAATAGCAGGTTGTGTCTCAACAAATAAGAAAATGAAATTGGAACGACGAAGTGGAAAGCTGGGTATATCTTCGATGGACCCCTGTTGCAGCGCCGCGCAACGGATGCCTATGGCCTTTGTAATGCCACTGCACTTTGCTTGATGTTTAGAGCACGCAGTGGTAAGCTGTAATCACCCAAGGGGTGATTTCAGATAAGATTAAAAAGTGCATAGCTTGTCGACATTTTTAATTCACTTCGTACTTTAATATTATACCACCCACTGAATATTATAAAAGAATCCTACATATTTTATGAACGTAAACGTTTCGGCAGAGGTATTCCTGGTTGGGGAAAACTTAGCAAATTGAAAAGATCACCCGCAATATTCTACAACCTTTCAACCTTTCTTCCGACCTTTCAAAACCGGCTCGGTTTTTTCTTCAGGGGCGACTATTTCTAGGCAGAGGACAGCAGCTTCTTTTTCTTCTACTCTGACGGTCTCTTTTTTCACTTCTTTGTTAGGTGGCTTAGTCCGTTGACGTAGGACCATGGTAATGTGCCAGTGGACCACTTGATGTTTCCTGCGTTGTTTGGATAGGCCATGGCTATAAGAAGATGCTGACGGAGGTTCGTCTCAACTTTTATGATGCGTGTGTTTGTGGAGTCGATTCGATAGTCATTGACCTCACTGTGTTCCTCAACAGCGCTGCGCGCGCGGTCGAATTTGCGCACATCGTTTTCGCGCTGTCGAATTCTTTCTGGGACGTTCTTTGTTTCTCCGATGTAGGTGGCAGCCCATTGTTGATGCCGGTTTGGGGGACACCTCAATACATTCTTTTGCCAGCGTACGCGCCAGCTCTTCGCTAGTCTCTTTTATGTAAAGAACACAGATGCGAAAATGTGGGCGGAGCCGCGTACCATTCTGTGGCTGAAGGTGTCGACAATTTCGATCTTGACGCCGAGCAACACGAGGGATGAAGCTGCTAGTGTAGCCATTCTCTAAATCGGTGATGACTGTTTTTTCTTCGTTTTTTCAGTCCGTCATTTATAAGCAGATGTTTCTCCCTCCGGACAGCAGGGTCGTGACCACCGATGCCTTGTGACACATTGGGTGGTTTGAATAAAACCGGAGGTAACGTCCTGTGTGAGTTGGCATTCTATATGCTATAAAATCCACTTTCTCGCCTTGACTCTTCATAAGCACATCCAGAAACGCCCCTGTGTCTTTCTCACGTTGCACTGCGAATTGAATGGCCTTGGCACGATGGTGTTTAGATTCGCTGGAAGATTGTCTACTGCGGACTTCTTTATGACATAGAAGATATTGTCGACGTAGCTCAAGAATGCTTTGGGGCAAGTGGCGAAGGACTGCAGTGCCCTTGGCTCAATGGCCTCCATCGTCAGATTTGCTGTGCTGACCGAGATCGACGCACCCAAGGCGGTTCCGCTGGTATGACTATAAAACTCACCTTTACAGCTGAAGTGAGTGCTGCTAAGGCATAACTCAAGGAGGCTGCAGAGTTCATCGACGCGAAGGCTGGTCCTTTCATTCAGGGTTTTAGAGCGCAGCTCTTAGGCACCCGTTTCCGCGTTCCGCGGCGTCGCCATCGGCATCGCCGTCGGCGTAACTGCCCGCTAAATTTAGCGGTAAATTTAATTGGTGTTTAGGTCACCTGACCTTAATTTTTCCGCGATATCTAGCTTGGAAACTGATTTTGTTCACGGGTGACGTGACGCGAAGTCGTGTGACGTCATTTTCCCCGCTAAATTTAGCGGAGAAACTGAATTGGTGCTGAGGTCACGTGATGTCAATTTCCTCGCTAAATTTAGCGGGGAAAGTTTCGCTAAACCTGAGCGGGAAATTTTTTGCTAAGTTTAATGGGAAAATTGTTCCTCAATTTAGCGGGAAATTTTACCGCTAAATTTAGGGGGGAATTTTTCGCTAAATTTTCCGCTAACTTTCGACGCAAAAGTTTCGCTAATTAAGCGGAAGCAACAGAGGAGGAGGAAAGGAGGAGGTGGAGCACGGGAGGAGGAGGAGAGGATGAGGGGAGGATACGAAAGAGGAGGAGGGGCATACCCTCCTCCGTACCCTTCCCTCCTCTCCCTCAAAAGTTGCGCTCGAATTTCGCATGCAGAGAATTGTAAACGTCTTTCATTTTTCTCTATCTCCAGTGCGTCTTTAGCCATGTCGATTGCCAGACGAACAGGAACGCTTGTCAACAACGAAACCACGTCATAGGATACCAGGCTCTCATGGGCGGTAGCCTTGAGTTCCGAAACAAAGTCGACGAAATGGCCAGAGCTTTCCACATAGGTCGGCGCTTTTCCAATGAGGCAGCGAGTATGTGACTTATGTGGTTGGAGAGCGCTTGAAATGGCGAGGTCGTAAAGTCTACGATGGGTCGGAGAAGCATGTTTGACGTATGGATGTTAAGTAGCCAAATAATCCAGGTGCAGAAGCATTTCTGCATATCAGCCGTAGGTAGAGGTTTCTCGCTTCGGTGTGTTTTTTGAAGATTTCGGCGAGGATCTTGTTCATTTTTGTCTGGATCTGTGTCGTAGGG
Source organism: Ixodes persulcatus (assembly GCA_013358835.2). Classification (NCBI taxonomy): domain Eukaryota; kingdom Metazoa; phylum Arthropoda; class Arachnida; order Ixodida; family Ixodidae; genus Ixodes; species Ixodes persulcatus. The sequence continues at coordinate 4,107 of JABSTQ010003777.1, forward strand.
TCTTCTTTGGTTTTGCAAAAGCAGAACTATCGAGGAGATTCCGTACCTTGGTATTGTAGTCATCTTGGACTAGGACGAACGTTGCGTTACCGTTGTCCGCTGGTAAGAGCGCGATCGTCATGACATTTCAGAGCGCCAGGAGGGCTGCTGCCTCTTCCCTTGGTAGGTTGTGTTGGAGGTGTGCTGGAATTTGGGATAAAATGCGAATTACTTTTTGTCAGACCCGTTACTGAGCGCTTAGGTTCAGGTGCATGATGCCATCTCCTACGGTCGCAACTATCTTAGACAGAGGCGGCTTTGTCGTGGTCATGCTAAAGCCGTGACTCTTTCTCAGGACAGCAGCTTCACATGAAGATAATTGCCTGGAGGAGAGGTTCTAGACAAACCTGGTTGTGTCGGCACTTTATCTTTCACCGGATTTTTTGTTCAACTTTGAAAACTTCTCTTTCTGAGATGCTCAATGTTTTTCTGCTGAGGTCGAGCAAACGTTTCCGGCAAAGGGTTGCAGAGATTGTAAGAAGGCCGGGATAAGCTGTTCGAGTTGGAGACGAATTAAAACAAGTCCAGTTCTTTCTTTTCGACTCGTGAATTCGGGCTTTCATCAACCGCTGCTCTGCCTGATGGAGCATCTTGTGTCCCTCACGAGCGTGGACTTGGCGTTTTAGTCAACGGCCTGGTGGAACCATGCTCAAGACCCGACAGGCACTTCTAAAATAAAGGTGTGTTCTAAGCCTAGAGATAGAGCGAGGAACGTTCACATCCAATAAACAGGCCATCTAAATCAAGGTGGAACGTGAGAAGGACACCTTGGCGTTTATGGGTGTGCTTATGAACAGGCAAGGCGAGATTCCGGATTTTACAGTATATAGAAAGCCAATTCACACATGACGTTACCTCCGGTTTGACTCAAACCATCTAATCAGTCACGTGGTCACGACCCTGCTGTGCAGAGCAAAAAAGCATCTGCTCATCAGCGACGGACCGGGAAAACGAAGATAAAACAGTCATCGATTTAAATAACAACGGCTACACCAGCGGTTTCATCTCTCGTGTTGCTCGGCGTCAAGATCGCAATCGTCAACACGTGTATCCACAGGACAGTACGCGGCTCCACCCACACACCCGCAGATGTGTTTCCTACATAAAAGGGACTAGTGAAGTGCTGGCGCGTACGCTGGGAAAAGAAATATTCAGCTGTTTCACAAACTGGTATCAACAGTTGGACGTCTGATGCTGCGACAGAAAGGTCATCCCACTAAAGGAAGAGCGCAGGGTGTTTTGTATTCGATGCAATGCAGGTTTCTTTTTTTTTTTATTCGTAAAATGTGCCACACGGCATAATAGGGGGGGGGGGGGGGGGCCAGAGGGTTCAAAGAAAGGAGTGCAGTCCAGCGTCGTGCAGGAACTGCAAGAGCGACTTGTAGTACTTGTTGTCATTCACCCATTGAGTGTAGTTATCGTGTGGGTGACCCTTTAGTCCGGCCTCGCGAAGTATCTTCTCACGGGTGATCTTGGTCCCGGAGCAGAGCCACAGCAGATGATGAGCATCCGCCGTAGCCACAGGGGCCTGACACTTAGGGCAGGTTCCCGGGTCGGCAGGTGTGTGCCCCCAGGTCCAGGTAACGGAAGGTGTTAGGGCCGCCCCAGCCCGAAGCCTCCGGAGAGAAACTTCCTCCACCCGGGAAAGGTTATGGGGAAGGGAGCAGACACACGGAGGGATTAAAGCGCGTGTGTCCCGTCTGAGGAGGTTTAAATGGCTTGTTATATGAAACACCCTGAGCACCAGAGGAAGAAATGGTTGTTTTTCTGCTGCTGATGTAAACTTCCTAAAGGGTTCAGTTTAATGTGCTGAATTAGAGACTTCCTGGACGTGTTCACCAAGAACATTTGCTTGTTCCTTAAGGTATGTTGCTGATAAAAAAATGAAAGCCGTTTACAACTCCCTATAACGCCGAATTAGAGCGCAGCCCTTAAGGAGGAGGAGGGAAGGGTTCTGAGGGGAGGGTATGCCCCTCCTCCTGACCTCCTCATCTTGTCTGCTGCTCCTCCGTCCGAGCGGCGTCGCCGTCGCCTCACGAGGGTCACGTGACGATGACGATGATGATATCGTCATCACGATGACGTCATCGTCATCACCAGTGACGTCACTGATGACGTCATTACCGCTTATGACGTCATCCTCATCGGCACCGTCACTGATGACGTCATCAGTCACCGTCATCGTCACTGATGACGTCATCAATGACGTCACGTGTCCCATAATGCACCGCGCGGTTACGCCGACGGTGACGCCGCTCAAGCCGGAAACGGGCGCCTAAGAGCTGCGCTCTAAAAGGGGGTTCCCTAAAAGACCGATAGCCTCCCCTGATCTTCCTAAGCCGATCCCGCACTTCCTTTGAAGAAACGAATCTTCTTAAAAAAGTGACAATCTTTTTCGAAGACTGCCTTTAGCTTACCTTTGCGCTTAGCAAAATTTGGCTCTTCTTTTCGAGAATTCACATAAATTCACGATCGAAGAAGAATCCTCTTCCTCCTCCCCCTCCTCTTCCCCTCCCCCTCCTCCCTCCCGCGCGGTGCATTATGGGAAACGTCCCATAATGCACCGCGCAGTTACGCCGACGGCGACGCCGACGCATCACGCCGACGCGTTACGCCGATGTGATAAGGAACGACCACATTGGCGTCGCGGAGACTTGCGGCGCGACTCTGGGTGCCGCGGGCTGCCAACCAAAACCAGTTTTCGCCTTCTGCGGCGCGCCGTACAGCGCCGCCTAGCCAACCGGTCCTTGCGCGGTTCATAGCTCGCCGCTCCTCGCCGCAGAAGAGAGGCGCCACTGGGAGGTGGCGTAGATAGTGACGTTGTGATGCCATGGCAACGAGCAAGCCGGTTCTCCGCGCGTCTTTCACGTTCCGAAGGAACGTGGCGTCGTTTCTTTTCGTCTGTTTCTCATTTTATATGACATTTTCGACTGTTTCCCATTTTATATGACAAGACGCAGCCAGACTACCTAGATAAGGATGTTAAGAACAACCCCTGGGAAATTATACAAGTGAGTTTCTTCATGGCACTTGTTGCAAGTCGTCTCTGTTGTGACGGATGTTTTGTTGATTTGGTGACACTCTCGAAAGTAGCCTTCATCTCTGGCGCGCCGCCGGGGCAGCAAAGCACTGGCCTGTCCTTTGGTGTTTCGGTAGAACCAACTCGGCCGGACCCAAAACCTGTGCCTTCTTCTCTTCAGAGCGCGGCGACGTCGCAAGATCAACGAGCAGGCTAGGACAATCACATTCATGCTGATCACCAGGTCATCATGGACACCTGCCATTTAGGCAGCGAGTGCGGTTTCGATGCTGATATATGCAAAAGATGAGAGCCCAAACGGAAGAATCTAACGAAGATCAGACGTCTAAAGAGCGGGAAATCCGACGGGAGCGGCGCGCGCGATCTCGAGAGCCAGTGCTGTCACGTGACGCCTGCAAAACTGAGGCCAATGTCACGGCCGCTTGATAAGGGACTCCCCTTGGGAGCGGCCTGCCGTATGTCTCGCGCCGTCGGGGAGAGCGATAGTTCTACTTTATCCCGCAGCGCCAGCCGTGGCGCTCGTTATCGGCGAGAGAGGCGAAGTCCGCCCGGCGCGGCCCGGTGTGGCTAGGGTGCCTACATGTTTCCGCTCCGCTTCCGGAGCGGCGGAAACATGTAGGCACCCTAGGTGTGGCTATTTAGATTGTTTTTCGTGAAGCGGCAAGTCTCATTTGAAACGAGTGCCAGATTGCATGAATGATGTGACAAATTTGTGTCGAATAGAAGCACATAATTCTTTCTGCGAGGAGCTCACTCAGTTGCAGGCTGCGCGTTAGAGCCGCATTCAGCTGGCAGTATGGGCGAATTGTCGTTTTCTTGTTCCCGTTCCCATTTCTATTAACACTGTAATGAGTTATAGTTGGATATAGCTAGGCCGTATGATTTCCGATTTTAACCGATGCTCGAGCACGCTCGAGCTGTGCCTTTTATTTATCTGTGAGGGACAATAAGAAAGGGATTCCTCGTGCATAACTTCTGCAATATAAACTTCATTGTTCACGAACAGATCAAGGGAGTCATATAGTTCGCAAGCGGAATACCTTTCGAGAAAGAGGCTTCCGCGAAAGTCTCAATATATTCTCTAGAGAGCTGTTTAGGTCACCAGCCGAGTTAGCCAGAAGAGGTCTGACGAGCTTCCCGAGAAAAAGCTCGCCGAGTTCTTATCTGTGGTACCGGTCTCTGCAGTTAGTACACCACATCAGCGGGCAGTTCATAAGGTGTGGAAGCTCAGCGCTCGAGAGAACCCTGCCAATCCGTCCAGAACGACGAATCTCTGCCAACTGTACAGCCCTCTCGACAAAGGTGCAGACGAGCTTGCACGGCCAGACAGCTTCAGGTCGTGGATAGCTGAGTCCTCTTTGGTCAAGGCTAAACATGAACTGATTTTCTCCGTCACGAGATTCATTTCCCTTAAGTTACAGCTTGCATTCAGGACACGTCACCTGCAAAGTTGAGCGGGTTCTACACATTAGCCTTCCTTGCTTAAATCTGTCTTGAAATTCGTCGCAGGTTTGTCGCAGTTTTTTAATTCGCTCGTTCAGTCGTTTGGCTTGCATTTGAAGGCGGTGCGCGTTTTTCTTGGCATCTTCCATAAAGCCTATATCTGTCAAATTGAATGACGTCTGACATTCTTCCACTTCAAACTCTTTTTGCAGGCAAGGTTCAATAGCCACGCACTCATCAACAGCTCGTCTTCTTTCTGCAGGGGACTGCATTTTGCGTTGTCGGCTTCTACCGCTCGCATGCGACGTGGACGCGTTGGGTGGCACACGAACAAGCGTTCTGCGTTTCTTTGAACCTGCTGGTTGCATGTACAACGAATACAATGGGAATTGAGTCGGCACCGCTGTCGGTCGCAGTACCTTCCGCTTCATCCCTACCTTGTAGTCCTCCGCCTTAAATGCCTATATGTACAACCTCGGCTTTCTGCAGGGAAGATAATCCACATAGCGCTCCCCTCTCCTAAGCTGCAAGGGGGAGCCAGGTTGGGGCAAGGTAGAATGTGAAGAGGATATATGAAAGGAGGTGACGGGCAAAAGTGGAAAGCGCGAAGTGTACGTCGGCCTTTAAAATGAAGGGAGCGCACGACGCTCCTGGAGCTTGGTTGCCACTGGCTGCCCTTCTCGCTGCCTTCTCGCGAAATGTTCTTCAACCAGGCATCCCAAAATTTCTCTCTAGACGGAAGCTCGTGATAGCAGAGTTCCGGATCTCTCGCAGCATTTGACTTACAACGCGGCACGCAACAGTTTTTAGGCATCGCGTGCTCCGTAACCCATCTGCACACTTTAAAACTGTGCAGAGACAGACAAAAGGCGGCTGTCTACGTCTCTTCTTTCTCATCCATCAGTGGTTATCGCCATGAAACTATAGAAACGAGCAAAAAAACGATCGAAAACACAAACCACGCATGCGAGCACAGGGTAAAACTGCGATATTTTCTCCGCGCAAAGTGGTGCAAAGGTGGGGGACAAGCGACTTTTGCGGCCTTTTGCAACCGCGACAGCGCCTCGGTATCGGTGAAGCCAATGACGGGCAGATATTTTCTCTGGGTCGTGAAGCAAGAGCGCGTTGGGCGCCTTTTCTATACTCTTTTTCACCTTATGATGTACCGCAAGAAAGGCTACAAGCGCGAGCTCCTTGCTCTATAAGGCACATCTCGACGGCACAAGCTCTCGTGCGTTAAGAGTAGCTCCCAACGCTATGAGCTCGCGCTTCTAGCCTTGTCTGCGGTACAACATAAGGTGAAACGGAGTATAGCTTTCAGCTCACGAGACCACTCGCCGATGTGCAGCGCCTCCACGGCAGATGGGAGAAGTTCTCCTCTCACGCGCGCTCTTTTGTTTTCGGAAAAAATCGGCAGGCCGCACCAACAGGGGGGATCGAGAGGCCGTGCCAATGTGGACTCCTCGCGTCGGGACGCCGGACGGCGGTGCCACCCAAGCGTCGCCGACCGGCGGCGCGGTTCACGCTAGTGTGGTCAGGCCTTTACAGTTACGCCAACGGTGACAGCGAAGCCGACGCCGCTGAAGCCGGAAACGGGGGCCTAAGAGCTGCGCTCTAAATTTCAAAGCACAGTCTGACTTTCTCCAAAGAATGAAAAAAAAAACTTGATCTTTTGGTTTTGTCATCCTAAAATGCACCAAAATATTTCTAAACCTTCGCTAAAGTTACTTGGAACACCCTACTCTTTATATTTCTTAGCTCGATACATTGATAACACATTCACTTTAACTGTAACACACTGAAGCCGGATTTAACATGGCGAATTTTGATACGTCACCACACTTGCATGCCCGTGTAGAGTCATATGATTAGAAGGGCCGCCTGTATACGCGCCCCGGTATCTTGCGAGCCTTGTGGCGAGTACCCCTTAAACGAATTATTCAGTGACCTTTTGCCCTGTTCATACTTGGTCTACGACTAATTCGGCCTTGACGAGCGCGCCTACCCTCTTCAATAATTTTGTGGTTGGTGTTTGTATTTTCACCTGCAACTTGCCTAACAACGACAAAGCTATAGAGAGGTGTTAAGAGACAAACCATTACAGCTCCTCTCTAGCTGAAATGTTAAGGGTTCCTTTGATCACACCATGAACAGCGGATGTTTTATAAAGGTGCACTTTACTTTCCTCGTTGCGAGATTGCTCTAGCATTCGTTGTGCTTCACTTTGTGAGTTTTACAATGACTTGTCGTGCATTTTTTATTTCATTAAATATAAAGATTCTCCTGTCTGGGCCCCTGTATTTTCTGCAGTCATGTTTAAAAAATAACAATTATGACTCTTAGCAATAATGACATATTTTGACTTTCCATTTTTTCTTTCTCTCACAGATCGTAACAATGTTTGCACTACGGAAGAGTGCAGAGAAACTGGTAAAGACGTTTTCTAAATTGTAGTATTTTTAGTGATATAATTCATTTACACCGTGATAAAGGAACAACGCTTTTGTTATAATTTGAAGACTTTAAAGGTTACGCGTCTGACAAGATTAAATAAACACACCGATCGCCCATGGGGCTTGCGCAGACCGAATTTTCTGTAGAGAAATATATAAGAATTTGTTCCAACTTTAATGTTAAAAATTCTATAACGAAAGAAATGCAGAAAGATAGAGAGATTGAGTCTCGACTTCTGATAGGCATGAATAGGATGCATTTGCTTAAAACGGCAACTCGCTATCAGGAGAACAAAAATACGGACTATCACGATCAATATCACATGAATTACCTAATTTGCCATTTTGCTGTTTCTCCGACTCCAATAAGCTTTATTATTTCTAACTTTTTTTAATATTTCGAAGTATGCGATTTCAACATCGCATTGCATTCCTAGTTCAGACCAGAGGTATCTCCAAACCTCTGATGTAGATAAATAACCATCAAGACATGTTTAAGCTTATAATGCAGGCGATAAAGAAGGTTGCATGTATGTGACAGTTTTGAAAACATATATCCTAACGGGCAGAACATTTTATACGTAATATCCGAAAATTAAAAGGTAAAGGATGAAGACGGATTACCTACATGCTTTCAAAAAGTGTTCGAGCTATTGATACATATTGTCTGACGCCTCAAATACGTATGTCAATGCAGTTGTGAGAATGTAAAAAATTAACGTATGCTCGAATATGTCTATTTTACATTTTTCAGCAACGCGGATTATAAGTGGCATGAATTCCTCCATCGACCCATGCGATGACTTCTATGAATTCGTTTGTGGTAGTTACATCTCAAACACAGCAATTCCATCGGAGAGGACTGCAGTCAACAGATTTATTGAAACTATGATGAAGTTGGAAGGTGAAATGGAACGTAAGCAGAACAAAGAATATTATCATAATGTATTTTCGCTTCAGGCATTCTAAAAAATAATGTTTTCACACTCGCGGCGATGCCTATCTTTGCTTTTTTATAGTGTAACATCCGTGTATATTATGCCTTTTGTGTTCCTCTGAGACGAGTAATGATATCGTGGATATTCAAATCATCACGCTACACGATAGAGCGTATATCATAAGGCAAATAGTAATTATTTTGATCTATACTGTAGCCTTTGATACTACTAATTATAAAAAAAAAAACAATGAACAATCATGCTTATGTCCGCATGATTGATGCGGCACACTTTTGACACGGCCCTCATTTCATGCGGCACCCTTTAGAACAGGCCATTCGGGTATTCAGAAATATAGCTCCAATATTCAGAAAAGTAGCGCCAAGTGAGTACAATGAATCGACCCAGGGCATTTCAAAAACAATCTTGTGTCAGATTGCACGGCAAAAACAAAACAAAAACAAAAACAGTTCCTCCCGGAACTATATGTGGCCAACAGCGTCTGCTTGAGGCATTATGAAGACATGATATACGGCACGTAAGAGATCACTCATGCATATAAGACCAACTTAATATTGGTTCCTAATATAATTTCTAAACGCAACGAATGTAACACGTAAGCAAAAGAGCGGACGTGATAGCAGTGTTTTCTGTTCGTTTTCTTTTTAGTTTGTGCTAAACACAATAACAAGGGAGAATAGATCATGCCGCTGCCATATTACACGAAGAGTGTTGGTCGGCCCGAGGGTAGATCGAAATTGCCCCACAATTCCCGTCGCCGCCGAAGTGCCTTATGGGATAACCGCGACGTCTCCTGCAATTTTTCTAAAAAGAATATTCTCAGATTATCTCGCGTTTAGAACTTGCACTGAAGAAGGTTAATCTTTTTAAGCTTGAAATTCTAAACTAAAATAAAAAAATAAAATGTTGAAACCAATGAATTATAAATTTATGCATGCGCATGTTGCACACGTTGAGTATAAAAGCGAGTGCCAGGAACCAGAGTGGCGTTGTTCTGATAAACTGTGGGGGTTTCGATGGGCTAAGAAGGCGCCCGTTGAGAAAGCAGATCGCGAAACCGCAACCACGAGCAGATCACGTTAACAGCTGAGGCGGATTTGAATGCTGACTGCAGCCGCAACTCTCGAATGTTAGCACATGGCCTCGTGGAAACGGAGGTATACACCTAGGGTGTTTGTTTTTACTATAACGTTTGGTGAGTGAAAGACTCCTGGCGCCAAGCGGAAACATTTTCGAAATTCAACGAGGGCCTGGTTGGTGGCGGGATGGCATGAACACTCTGCGACACGTCCCTGCGGTTTCAGGCCCGAGAGAGAGCACCCACAAAAGGCTAGCTCCGTCCGTCTTTCTATGTTGGTGGCCACAGCCTGAACAAGTTGGCACTAGAGTCACTGGATGCTGGGAAAATTACCGCCAAGATCTCGCGCGTTGGCCATTTTGGTTCATGGAATGAGTAGTTTCTTTTTGACTTCTTTATTCTGTGTGAGCCGTTGCGAATTTCCGGTCACAAATTGCTTCATAAAGACAATACTTCTTACCAATTTTTTGCTATCCACACACCTGCGAATCAAGCGTACATCTTCGCTCCGCTCTTTCATGGGGTGTCTGTGCTTGTTTGCATTGAAAAAAAATTTTCCTGTAATAAATTACGCAAGATAAAATTATAATTGTAAGAGATCTGTCGAAAAAAGTATAATTGTTAAGTGGACTGGATACACAATGCCACGTACGCTTATACTGGCGAGGAACGCCTATTGTACGACAGAGATCCGGAGCGATTTTGGGGCGCTCGTTAGAACGACGTTTTTGAGGCTCCGAATTTATCAAACGGTCAAAATGTCGGTTGCATGTAAATATAAACCGATGAAAAAATCACCTTGCGACGTTCGGGTCTTCTGTATGTTAGTATATGTTTATGTCCGGTTAGGATGCAGGGAAGGCAATGAGTCTACTTTCCCAGAATCCAGTGATTTTAGTCAGCACCACTTTGCTCAAACATGAGAGCAGTTTGATAAAAACCGAAGAGCACATTTGTTTAACAAGAGGTAGCCAAGGCACCAAGAGCCGTAGCGAAAATGTATCTACGTTAGCCTGTTATTAATGTAACGAAAATAGGTGGGTGTTAGTAAGGTAGTCAGAAGAAACATTGAAATGTATTTAAACTAGGGCTGGGCAATTGATCGATTAACCTACCGATTAATCGATTAATGCTTTTATCGCGATTAATTTATTTAACCGGTTAATCGGTAAACTTTTGACGAAACAAAATTAAATAAAAATGAAATGCTTTCACTATGCAGACATGAACGAGCACACCTATATGAAGTGAAACATTTAGGTGAAGTATTAACTTAAGGTAAACTGTAAGGGGGAGATTTCTAACTTCAGACATGTGCAGAAGGTTACACATGTCCCAGCGACTTCAACGCCGTGCGAGTGTCCGTTTAGTGCAGCAGAGACTACTGTGAGCAATCAAAGGAGGTCGCCCTTCTCGGAGAATATCAACGAACATTTTTGCCTCATGGAGCTGAAGTAATAATGTGTGAGTATGAGTGTTTTTTAACTGTTCTCAACTGCATATCGAAGCTGATTCATAATTAAAACTATTGCGTCGTTTAACGCATATTCAGCAAAAAAAAAGAATAGAGATGCAGTTTTTATTTTTAATCGATAATATTATGCATAGAAATGAACGAGACCGATTAATCGATTAATTAATCGATTAAAAGGTGGCGATTAATCGGGTTAAAATGTTTAATCGACGCCCAGCCCTAATTTAAACCATTCTCCTTCGTTCACTTTTGGAGTGCTGACTTTCGTCCACTCGCAGGCGTCGTGACATTCGGCAGCACGATATACATTGTACTAACTAGGAGGCCGAGCTAGGCGTTTTCTAGCCTACAAGGAGTTTTTCTAGCCTCGCGTCCACGAAGATTCTGAAGGGTATAGGTACTCTATTACACCCATTTTGTAAAGGAATATTATCGCATTCTTTAGGTCAATGACAGCGTGAGTTGGCGTAGATCAGTGGTTCTCAACTGGGGGTCCGCGGACCCTTTGGGGTCCGCGAAGTCATTTGAGGGGTCCGCAAAGCCCTGTTCCATCAGTCAAGCCGTTAATAAAATTTGTCTTATTTTAGATTGAGAAGAAACGGTCTGATTTTTGGGTGGCCTTTCTCGTGTGTATATCAATGAGAGAAGTATAATTCGCGCTAGCCCTTAGGTTTATTGATTTATTAAGTCATTATTATAATTCATCCATACCTTTCCCCTCCTCTCAGCACAAACGGGGTCCTCCATCATCTCCGCCGACCCACAAGGGGTCCGGAAAACGTCAATGGTTGAGAAACACTGGCGTAGAGGAAGTCGGGCAGCGCCTCAACCGTTACTGAAATTTGCGTTATCTTCGGTGATCCTGCGAGAGAGCAAAGTCACCATCATATCCACAAAAACGGATGGAAAATTTATTGAACCAGAAAACAATTTACATCGCTTTTTATTTATCTAAGATGTGTTTTTATTAGATAACTTACGGCACTACTGTCTCTACGCTTCACCCTGACTAGCGGTTTTGAGAAGGTGCTTTGTATTCTGAAACAAATAACTCAATAAAATATCTCGTGCAACTGCTAATGTACAGTTTTGCTTTATTACATTTAGATACTATCAATACCAACCCACCAACAGGCGCGACACAAACGCCTCGAACAAAGATGTATTACATCTTCAAATCTTGTAAAAAACCGGGTACGTAATTATTTATATATTTCTCTAATTGAGGTGCACAAAACGTTTCAGAAAATATTCGTCTCGTTATCGAAACAAACTGAAAAACAAATTCATCTTCGGTTTGTACTAGAAAAGATTTCAGCTCTTTAACTTTCAGATTGTATGATTTTAGGCCGAGATTAGGGGCCGTATGAATGTGACTTCAGAGTAAAAATTCGATATAAATTTGTCTGGTTGGAGCGAAGGATAATTAGAGAGCACGTGCAACCAAGCCCTAAAACGGACGCGTTTTGAGGCCTTCTAAACCACTTATTCAGGGATTAATACGGCTAAGGCCGTTCATGCGCAGTTTCGTCTCACAAAAAAAAAAAAAAAAAGAGCACAGGCTGTGTTTCATAAATCCCATGTGCAAAGTGGCCCGCTACTTACATCAGCGAGAAAACAAACTTTTTGCATCGTATTACACAAAACAAAACCGATGTTCGCAAGCTCGACCACAAGCGCAGCACCGCCGCTGTACACTTCGATGTCCACGACCACCCCATCGACTCCCCAAAACCGCACATCATTGAGACTAAGCCATACATTTGGAAAAAAAAAAGGTTTTCTTAGAGTCGTTGCACATTCAGTACATGTCGGAAGACATAAACAGGTGCCTGGTTGCTATGTCATAGGTCGAAAACGAGGCATCGCCCTGCTTTGAATCGTAGCACCTTGGCGTCCACCAGCCTCTGTTTTGCGGCGAGCGAATGCAGCCGAAGCAGCCAAACGTGGCTCATTTGGTGGGCTCCGGCCACCGCTAGCTCTTGGACGACGTTCTGTCTTTGCAGCTCTTCTTTAAAGTCTTGGACCCTGTAGGGCCTGTTTCGAACGTCGGAGTGCAGCATAACAGCGTTTTTAGCGAGACGTCCGGTTGGCAGAGGTGGCAAAATTATACTTAACGCGTCAGGACTTTCAGCAGCAGAAAAACCGCGGCCATCAAAGGCCGTTATCGCCAGCCGCCCTATAGGAGCCCGTCATCACACGTCCGTACTCAGCGGAGGGCGGAAGTGGAATCAGGCCACGCAAGTCACGCTTGAACGGCTTTGAAACGAGCGGGAGTTTATATATTTAAATTGATTTATTTATTTCATTAATTACAAATACCCTCAAGGTAAGTACATTGAAGAGGAAAAAGACCTGTAAAATTTTACAATAAAGTGTACATATCAGTAACAGCATTTTAAAACAAAACGATATTAGTAATGTTAGCAATCGAGGCGGGAAGGTGGTTACAGTCTACAGATGTTCGTGGCATAAAATAATATTGAAAGCAAGAAGTTTTAAAATTTGGAATACAAACCTTATGGCTATGATTAATGCGAGCAGAATGTTGAATGGTGGAGTAATTAGTTCATGACCAAGGGTAACATTTTGATGAAATATTTTATGAATAAGACACGCGAGAGATTTTTCGGCGGTGTATTAGTATTGACATATCTAAAGTTATTTTTTATAGTAGTAATGCTGGCAGTGCGATGATGGTTTGTCAATATGAAACTAGCTGAGAGGTTTTGAATGGATGCAATAAGGGCAATTCGTGACGATTGAGCGGGGTCACACAGAAGGAGCATATTCTAATATTGAACGAATTACGTTTTTTACACGGTTAATTTAAATGAAGACGGAGCGTGAAAGAAATTCATTTTTAAGTATCCTAACTTACGGTTAGCACTGTTAAAGTATTCAATATGAATCGTCCAAAAATGTTACAAGTTATATTAACACCAATATATTAGTAAACAGACACTGACGCGAGTGCATTGCTGTTAAGATGATAAGAATGCCACACTGATTGAGCATGTGACACTCTCATCGATTTGCATTACTTAGTGTATTGCTTCATTAGCCACTGGTTACACCACAGTAATACACGATCAAGGTAAGATTGTAGAAGAACGGTGTCAGATATGTCGGTTATTTGCCTGTATATTACGCTATCGTCAGCAAAGAGGCAAATAGCAGAAGACAAGTTCCCTCCAAGTCATTAATGTAAATAACAAAGAGGAGCGGGCCAAGCACTGATCCCTGTGGGACACCCGAGGTGACTGGAACAGTACAGGAATTTGTATTATTAGCAGTAACACATTGTAGGTGGTTAGTTAAAAAGGCATGAATCGAATTTATTATCGAGGAGTCAATATTAAGCTAATGTAGTTTATGAAGAAGGAGTTTGTGGGAAACTGTCAAAGGTTTTTGAGAAATTCGAAAGAACACAATCGGTTTCATTGTGTTATCAAGAGAATGAGGATATCATGCGTGAAGGATAGTAGTTGCGTCTCACATGTAAAATGCCTCGCTACTGCGTTCCACTCTCAAAGACGAAGCTTAAGCGTCCTCCAAGTTTTTTCAAGGCCAGCACTGTGCTTTTGCGATTCTGTGTCGGGATTTTACAGCGTTCGCTGTGCTAGAGCCACTTGCTTCTACATCCTTCTTCGGGTAATCGTACTCGTGGTGGGTAAGTCTCGCTCGACAGTTTTTACTCCCGCCAACGTAGAAAGTCGAACTATCCAGTTATGATATGCGGTAGACGGCACCCTGAGCGTTTTTTTATGGGAGTCTATCTGTATTATCCTTCCAGAGAGAAACACAATAGCTTAAAAGACGGCAAAAACCAAACTGTTCATCAACAGCCATAGCCAGGGGCAACCCATATGAAAAGGCAGAGTAGGCCCCCAAACGTTGGGTCCTTAATTAGGGTTTGGTTGGACGTTATACTTAAAAACCTGAAATGAATGAGTATGCATGCCACCGTCTGCACAAATTCATTACCTTCAAGCGTTTTACGATATAGATTGAAGCTTTGGCTTCTTAATGCTAGATTATGGGAGCACCAGATATATATTGTACGTATAAAACTCAAACGTAGTGAATCGTTTGCACCGGTTAATCACAAATTACATCAACTGTAATTTTATTTTTACAAATCATAAATATTTTGAAGGTAGCGGTAGCCACGCTCTTTGTAAGGGAGATTATGTAGTATATTATTTCTGTGTCATGTACAATGCTTAAGTAGACTAATATATTTATTTTAAAAGTATTGCTGAGGTCTGCATGATTTTCTTTGCTACCACACACCTGGGAGTATGAAAGAACGCACCGGTTAATCAACACGTAGTCATTTATTGACTGTCATAGCCGCACGCCCTGACCCAACAGCTTCCACCCATACTTCTGCGCCGGCCTATCAGCGGTGAAGTGCCGCTCGCCTGGCCGATTGCGGTTGGCCACCGCGTGGTGTAAATGGGCAGAGACGATTTAACCTCCGGGCAACCTGGTCGAGTGCTTTGGACCACCAGGTTGCCGGTAAGTTTCAGCTTCAAAACTGGCGGCAACCTCGGTACAATAATGCCTCTATAACAGATAATTGTATAAGTTAGGAAACCCTAAATTACTAGGGCCACTTTTGTTTTCGTTTCATGAAAACCAACAAACTTGCCTGCGTTTTATCTTCTTGGTGAACTATACATTTAGTTCTTACTCGGTTGCACTGACATTCACATTACAGGCTATAATTTAAATGCACCACATACAAACACATGGCCAAACAATATGACACTAACAATATTCAGAAGGTAACCTAAATGGTCACAGTGGTGTCACATGGACGTTTCTTGCAGATACAACTGAAGCGAATGAAGTCAAGAACCTAAAAGCAGTTTTAAAAAACAGTGGATTCGCATCGTGGCCCAAGGTTACGTTGGCCGCCTCACAACCTAAGAGGCAATCCGATGTTATTAATGCACAAGGCTGGAATGGACTCTTTGGAATTTTTGTTGACGTTAATTATTTCAACCCCAGTACCCATACAATATTTGTAAGTAACTTTGTGCTCAAGAATTTCACTTGAATGGCAAATAATACTTTCAAGTCAAAACTGTAGCTTGGGCGAGTTCGTTGGGCATTTCGTTGACTTTACAGCGCACAAATGTCACGCATACACACTGACATGTTTTACAAACATAAAACATACCCACTGCGTTGAACAATCACAATTCTATTTTATTTTCTCTTGGTCTTGGCCTTCTTCGTCTGTTAAACCAGGATATACAAATTTTCCGCAAATATATCCTTGTGGCCAATACACAAAATCCATTGCACAATGTTTTCACAACTATCTCGGTGTGGCCAGGTAAACTAACTTTTTTTACAACGTGAGAGATAGAGTACTGACACATTTTGTTTGAAGCCTAGCAATATGTTCGGCTTCAATAAATTTCCTTCTCATCTGATTACCATGCTTGCTTAGAATGGTGCAACAATGCAGACTGGCCGCATACACGCAATTCAAGCACTGTATAAATAGATTACCCGAGTTTGCATTGGCAATATTGTTGTGTTCACGGAGTAGATCGTTGAGACTCTGTGCAGTCTGCCCAATGCAGCTTTTTCCACAGAAAAGGGGAAAGAAGTACACCACTTTTTCTGTGCACTCAGCGAGGCTGATGCGGTGTTTTTTTCGTGCAGTTCACATGTGTGTGCGATGCATTGTTCACTGCTTTGCAAAGGCTGGAGAGCTTGTTCGGTGCAGTGAAGATCACTTCAACGTTGACCCTATTGGCAACCTTTTTGAGACCACGAGAGAACTTGTGGATGCCGGATACAACTACAGGTCTACTTGTCCTGTCTTTGGGTTTTGTCTTAATAGCTTCACCCTTTTTCACTGCTTTGAGGAAGCTCTCGGCTATCTATGTTAGTAATTATCTAGGGTAGCCTGCTGATGTTAATTGAGAGAGTTATGCGTCAAACCTTGCTTGAACAATATGTTCGTATCATTTGAGGCGTGAGTTTATGAGACAGAGCTTTATTATACCTCTCTTGACCAGCTTTAAAAACGCAGAGTTGAAGGGTAGGAGCGGCTTCTTTCCCTGTGGCTATGACCAGCATACATGGTGGGTTAAGAAAAATAGTCGTAGATCCAGGAATGTGAGTGATCTCTTCTATGGAAGCTCGTGTGTTAGATCCAATGGACGCATGCAGTCTTTAAAACTAGATAGAAGGCTGGCCACCGTAGTTGGAAACTTGTCATTCTCGACATCAAGGAAGATTAAGTAGTCCTCGACGTAACGAAAAACCCTTACGACCTTCGAGGTATCTAAACATTAAGTCAACAACAAGCGCTTCTTCCTCGAAGGAATGACAGATCTGCCGAAGGTATCGTGGACTCAGCTTTACGACCACCCATTAGAGCCGCCTGGTCCGTATAGCTGAATACGACTTAAACCTACAAGTCTTTGAACGTGTTAAACTACATCGTGAACGGCAAGGCATCGGCGATGGGCACCTGCTTCCCCCAGGCACCAAAGATATGCGTCGAACTTCGCCGCGGGGGGGCGCCAAGCAGGATCTGAGTTTAGCTGACAATCTCTCGAATGATTTTTATTTACTTTATTCAGTACGACGCGGGTCTCTGTAATGTAAAAGTTTCTGTATCTCTGACAATTGCTTGCTTCAGTATTCAAGGTTTCTTTCCCAGAACTCCGTTTCGCCTTGCGCATTTTTACGTGAAGTAATGTCCCGGTTGCCAATTCGCGTTTTGCGGAGATGGTCGGTAGAGTCACCACCTCGCCGCATCGTCTCCTTTCATACGTTCCGCCATCCGTCGGTAGGACATAAAAGAAGGCGAGCAGTGTCGCTGCTACCGTCCTGGCCATCCTGCGATCACGCAAACTCGGCAGCGTTGGCGGCGTCTCTCATCCGTCGTCTCGAGAAACTTCACTTGTGACATATTGTTTGAGCCGGTGCGGATCGGCAACCTAAAAGCACGAGACTGGGGCATTTCTAAGAGCGTATCACTCTCACGCAATTGCTCGCCAGAGTACCACGAGTCGTCGCGCACCCTCCCAAACACAAGGTAAACTTAGGAGAACCATTAGTATTTCTATCCCCTCTCATCGCGGCCGGAAATGTTGCCCACACCCTGTAACCAAGGTGTTTTAGCAAAGAATTAAAAAAAAAAAATTCTATACCGCTTTTGAGAAAGCTAGAAGATCTTTCCGGAAACAAAACTGCAGCCACGGTGGACGTCAAAGATTAAATAAAATTTACTAATTAGGTGAAATTAACTAATATATTAATCTACTTTTTAAGTGCTGAAAAAAACATGCTTCCAATCATAGTTTTTTTTTTTTGTAATCATCGAAAGCCACCAAATATACTCGTTTTAGAAAGTTCTAGGCCAACTACACTGTTTTCCAGCTTCAGAGACCGGTCAATTTGTACGTTTCTAGGTTTCGGTTTCCTACTTGAGCGCCTCTTAGTACCAGCGGTCCTGCTTCCACGTGGCCAAAGTGCGAAACTTCCGCCGCGCCTCCCTGGTCGGAGGCAATGAAGTATGGTGCACGAGTGTTGCGCTTCTTGGCCATCGGGGGTAGGGACACTGGCGCAAAGATGCGCTCCTATTGACCTAATTCACAAGGGCGTCGCCATCTACAATATCGTCTCTTCCAACCTGTGCGAAAGCATTGTTTTGCCGTCGTTTTGTAAACATAATACAGTCAGGATATTAGCGTAACCATCCACCATGCTCGTTTTGTCAGCCCTTTACATTTTTACTATTTGCAGGTTGAAATTTTGTATTATAGTTTCGTCGCCCACACCGAATATGCCTACCAGGTGGCTGAGGCCAAGAGAGAGGTCTATAGGAAATCTAAACCTGAAAGCGCATCCAAATTAAACGTCCTTTTACAAACGCCGTAAACTGCCACACCTGCCTGACATCTTCCGAATGAATCAGTTTAGTAGTTTTATATGGTTTATATGGCTCAAAACGTGGCAAATGGGAACCATATTTTTACATTCACCAATTAAAAAGTTGATTACTACATTGCTGAGAAATATTTAGCTAATCGGTTGGTTTCTGAAATTCCTACCGTCTACCGTGGCTGGAAGTTTCTTCCTGTTAAAGGTTTACATTTTTCGTAACCTTTCTACTTTATGGTATTTCTTAGTCTTCGACGAAACACCCGATATGCCCGCTATATTCAGAATTATCACAACCCAGAAACCGCGATAATTGCCGAAAATAGACGCGAAGTTTCCGGAAATGAAACGTTTTCTAAGATAAAGAACTAGACTTGTAGGGTTGGAACCCCGTACCTTCGCGTGTCCGTCGCCTGCGATGCTAAGTCCAGAATCACGCAGTAATATGGTGCTTTTTTGTTGAAGCCAGATTTAATAGGTTTTTGAATTACGCTCTTTAGGTATGGGAAGAAGCGTTCAAATTTAGAGGTTGTGCGAAGAACTCAGCTATACTTTTTCTATATTTTTTATGCATCCACAAACAGCACGGTGCCTAAATAGTGGTACGGTTCGCAAAAAAGCACAAAACAAATGCCGACATTAAAAACAGCGTATTATTACAAAGCAGTGACTTTAGATTTTGTGGAAAAAAATTGTGTGCCGCTAGAAATGTCTACAATAGATTGATCAAGTTCGTTAATCAATCTGGTGTAGGTGTTACAACAAAATAATACTTAATTTATCAAAAATTATATAGCTTCTTGAACGAAGACTTCCAACGAGAGCTTAAAATATGTTAGGCAAATATACTTGTATTCACTGTAACATACGTATTCTTGAGCACTGAGACATACATGTTTAATAAATATTGTTTTCCATTGTAATTCTTTCTTCGCGCAGTTTACAAAGATAACAAACTAGCAGACAACAATGCCATTCATGCACTTCCTGATTTCTTTTTTCCTGTCGTGAAATTGCATTTGAAGAAATAGTCAATATAACATGGACTGCATTTCGCCTCAAAACCTTTGTAATTCCACCTACAATGACTCTCGTAGCTAAGATTAGTTTTACTGAAATGAATGGAGAAATAAATATTGAGAAAGCAACAATGGAGGCATATCTTAACAATTCAGGCAAATTAAGTTATGCACTTTGTTTTTATACCGGCAAATTTTTCTTGAAAATAGCTCGTTTAAATTTGCCAGTCGACATATTTAATCAATATAATTTAGTTTTCGATGGACCTTTTCAACGCTCTTTGTTTTACTATAACGCTCCCAGTTTTTCTTTATACACGAATGCTGATACCGTAACACATATTAAGTCGAAGTTTTCTCCTACCTTCTAAAGGTACTGCGAAATTTATTCCCAATTATGTACGGAGCCATTACTTCTCCGTACAGTTTATAATGAGAATGGAGTTTAGCTGGTGATGCGTAAAACAGTATCCCTGTTCTCGTAATTTGTTTGAACGTCGCCTTTAGAGCGCAGCTCTTAGGCGCCCGTTTCCGGCTTGAGCGGCGTCGGCGTCGGCGCCGGCGTAACCGCGCGGTGCATTATGGGAAATGTCCCATAATGCACCGCGAGGAGCTCTTGTGACGTCACGAGGGTCCCGCGCGGTGCATTATGGGTCATTTCTCATGATGCACCGCGCGGAAAGTCCCCTCCCCGTCCTCCTCCCCCCGCGGTGGAGGAGGAGAGAGTGGAGGAAAGGGGGAAGGGGAAGAGAGGGGGAGGAGGAGGAGGAGGGAGGAGGAGATGGAGGATGGGAGGAGGAGGGAGGAGGAGGGAGGAGGAGGGAGGAGGAGGGAGGAGGGAGGGGGAGGAGGAGGAGGAGGAAGAGAGGAGGAGGAGGGGAGCGGGAAGACGAGGAGGAGGAGAAGGAAGAGGGGGAGGAGGAGTGGCAGAGAGGAGGAGGAAGGAGGGGCATACCCTCCCCTCAGTACCCTTCCGTCCTCCTCCTCAAGAGCTGTGCTCTAATTCGGCATTACAGTGTGTTGTAAACGTCTTTCATTTTTTATCTTGAAAATTCTAGTTTCTGTAAAAAAAACACTTAGGATTGTTGCACCAGAGAAAATTTGCAAATTGTACTGTCATCCAATTATTATAAACCTTTGAACCGCGTTTGTAACTTTTTTTATACAGAGCGTTAGCGCCATTTGTGGCCACCATGACTGGGGGAGAGAAATACTTTCGGTTTTTCTATGTTTAGCTGGTGTTCGGGTGGGTGCGCGACGAATCTTGGTTTACTTGCGAGCAATTAGTTCAGAGCTACGCTCTAGAAATGCCCCAGTGTCGTGCTTTTAATTTTTTATGCACACCGGCACAAAAAAAAAAGGTCACATGTGAAGTTAGTTCGCTTAACTGGAGACGAGGGAATCCACCAACGTCACCGACCCTGGATGATCGAAGGACGACGGCACTGACAGGCGGTTTGTTGGCGGCGGTCGTCGGGCCATAGCGGCGTAGCTCAGGATCGGTCGCTCGAGTGGCGCAGGGTTGACAGGTGTCCGTGGTTCGATGGCTCTCTGCAACTGTTCTCGCACGATTCGGCAAGGGACAACAATGCTGGGGGATCGGCAGCAGCAGGCATCAGATTCTTCAGTTCATCGAGAACAACGTCGCAGTTGGTCTCGTGGAGAACGTCGTCGCTGCTGCTGAGCTCGGAGCGGACTGATGCCAGAGTTGAGACGTCGTTGAGCCGATGATAGTGGTTAGCTCGGGCCGCTAGCACCCGCCCGATTTTTGTTGCTTCTGCAACAATCCCGTCGACTGTTGTTGGAGGGTTGCGGACGAGGCCGCCGAAGATATCGCTTTTCACGCCTCTTATGAGAAAGCGCAACTTTTTTTCGTCGGTGGCTTGTGGACCGGCGTGTGCAATGAAGCTGGTCACGATTTCGCTGGGGGCCTGAATCAGTGTTTGAAGCAGATCCTCCTTCCGCTGTCGACAGTGTTGACTTGTAAAGGTCTGCTTCAACTTAGCCACGCAGATGTCCCACGACGTGAGCGAAGCCTCGTGGTTTAAAAACCAGTGACTTGCAGTACCCTCCAGCGAAAAGTGCAGGTTCTTTCAGGTTCTGCTCGGCAGCTGTACTTCCGTTGTGCCGTGCCACACGCTCGTAGTGTTCCATCCAGTCCTCAACGTCCTCGTGGATCTTGCCGTCGAAGGGCGTCGGCGTACGAGGGTCGACAAGCAGGTAAACGACTAAAGGCAGCGGCAGCGGCCCGGGAGGTCATAGTTGGTTTCGTCGACTTCCTCTTCTGGGGGCCTGTAGAAATCTAAATTGCGGGGGTTGATCTTTAGTGCGGCGGCTTCCTCGGGCCTCGGTTGTCTCCACGAACGGTCCTCTTGAGCCTAGGGTTGGGCTTGCGCTGCGTGGCCTTGGCGGGCCACGCTTCGTGGGCTGCGGTACCCCACACCTCCACCAGAAATGTCACGAATGACAGAAGAGACAGGAGAAAACGTAATGAACTAAAGATTTAATGGAGATGAATTTGTGTCAGAAACGAAAAAAGAACACACGCCGAGAAAGCAGCAGCGAGCGTCGGCGGCGGCAAAGGAATGTGACGGCACGTCCGCATAACAGCTGGCTAACGCGAGAGAGAATCAGTGAATAAATTGGCGACACGGCGTTCGGCTCTTTATCTACTATGCTCGTTATCTCGAATATTGTACCTCGAATGTTCGGGAAAGAGCTAGAGCGAGACTAATTAAGCAAGGTCACCTGGCCTCCTTCTCTTTTACGCTCGGGCTAAGAGTGTACGCGAAAAGCGGTTGTATAACAATATGTAAAATAAACGTATGCTCTGAGAATGCACTTCTTGCGTTTCAGATGGATGTTCCCAACTTCGAACCCTTGACGGAGCGAGCATTTCGTGACCTTTCAAAGCGAGAGAAGGAATTGTACAAACAGTTAATTATAGATATAATGAAAATTTTATACCCGGAATATGTTACACAGATAGGCCCTATTGCAGAATCAATATATAATTTTGAACTTAATCTTATGAAGGTAAGAAACCATCTTTACATAAACGAATGGTACGCATGCGTAAAATAAATAGTTAACTTCGCAAGGTTCACCTGCGAGAACCAAGGTAAGAGGAAGCATTAGAACTAATAAATCTTCCCAGAGTACCGAAAGTCTAAAGTTTTATAAGAAAACTGCGTTGCTTTGTTACATTGTGGCGTCCCAGCGTCATAAAATCCTTCCCTGTCTCGCCTGTCTTGTCGCCGCATAATTTCAAGGAGAAAAGCAAAAGTTATCTTTCACTAACTTTCTTCGCAAAACTTGATGACGAAATCGTCCTGTTGCGCTTTCTCTGCGTGCACAAAAGCCTTAAGTGTTCTGTTTATTTGTTACGAGGTGTCAAGTGTTGAATTGCTGTGGCTCGGCTTTGCTTTTCAAGGCTCAGGAATCACCCATGGCGAGGTTTAGGATTTTGGGCGAAGTGCATGGAGGGAAGCACCATGTACAATTGGGGCGGGTAGTCATGCTGGAATTGTTTTTTCGCGGGATAGATGGTCGCTACTTATTTTGGACATCTTTGCGAACACCTGTGCTCATTTATTGTTCATTTATTTACCCAGATTATCATAAAGGCCGTCTGAAGGAGAGTTTTACATACAGGTGGGGAGAGAAAGGGGGGCAAGAGCCAAATGTACATAACATTACGGAGAAAGTGACTTAATAGCAAGTAATGTAAGCATGATGCAAAAAAAATTGCAAAATAAACGAAAGTGGGAACAGAATACATATCTGTAAAGGACTGATATGTGCGAAAGGGTAAAGAATCGACGTTATTGATTCTATAGGGCCTTCACTAAATTTATTTAGATGATCTTCAGCGTCTACGGGTGCTGGTAGGCGGTATAAATAAGTGCGCACAGATAAGATCTAAAAACTTCGGCTGGTTGTAATTTAGTGATTGTTTCCAACTGCCGAGCGTATGCCTTTTAGAACTAAGGAAACTATAAATCTATAAGGGCACACATGCAGTACGAATCACTGGATCAGGTGACACTTAGTCGTTAAAAGAACTGGCTAGAAAGAGCACTTCCTTCTCAGGCAGCGTTATTGATGACTTGCTGACACAACACTTCCTTAATTTTGCTATATGGTACGCTTCTAGTGGTCCGATCTCAAAATTTTCATAAAATTGTCCTTTGTTCAAATTTTGGTCTGTGTAGATGTCCTGGTAGTTACGCCTTGCTCAGGCGTGCTCATGAATACTGGACTGGTGCTCGTAAAATTAATTTCTATACAAGATGGAGAGACAAGCTTTTGAGATGGGCTGCTAACAATCGCCTATTGCGTGTTTTTTTATGTATTCCTCTTCTATTCAACTCGAACCCTTTTTTTAATACTGCTTTCAAACCTTCAGGCTACAACAGAAGACAGCAGAATTGATCCAAAGGAGAACAGGAAAATGACAACACTTAAGGAAGTAGAAAAATCTATTGGGGTGAGTTACCTAGAAAACTTGCCTTTATTGAAGTTTCGAGTCTGGCTGACCGTGCAAGTTCTCCACAGAACTTATCGCGTGAGTCCAGGCCTCCCCCGAAATTGAACCCATGCATCCGCACACTTGAAGCTTCCAACCACGATAAAACTTCTAACGGCATTAGGTTTCGTGGTCACTACTCTTAAAGCGCGGTGAAAATTTCAGGATAGCAGTCGTTTACCGAATTTATTAATTGCCAGTTTGCATGCAGCGTTGAATTAGTTGCCAAATTCGTTTTCAAATCGAACTACAGGGTGTCTCAAATAGTGGCCAGGCTCTTTAAATCAACAGCAAAATTCGGTTTATTAACTTATTGTGTTACGATTTTGTGCAGCGTTGCCCACATGCGGTACATTTCTTCTATAAATTTCCAAAGGGCGAACTTACCTGAGGAAAAAGTAAAACAAGAAAAAGGCTTAACTCCTATGGAAACACAGCGAGGCTAAATAGAGCACTGTTTGGCTAAGGAGGCAAGAGATGTCGCAAACGGTCGCGCCGCCAACAGCTGCCAACGAACGAGCACACGGCGCCGAGAGCTGGCGTCAAATAGCAGACGATATTTTCGACCCAAAATGCGGCGCGAGCTTTTCCGATGTCAGTTGCCAATGCATGCTTCTGCTGCGATTGCCTCTTCCCGAGTTCTCGCCACCCACGGATCGCCTGCCAAAGGCGCAGGCTCTCGGCGCCGTATGCTCGTTCGTTGGCGGCAGTTGGCATCGCGACTGCTTGCGCCATCTCTCGTTTCCCGTGCCAAATGGCGCCGCATTGTTTGAAGACCGGTGGCTTCGCTGCGCTTCTATAGGAGCCAACCCTTGTTCTTCTTTCTTCTTTTTCCTAAGGTAAGTTCTCACTTTGCAAATTGTATAGAATAAATGCACCATCTGTGGACAACGCTGCGCAAAATCGAAGCGCGATAGGTTAAGAAATCAATATTTGCGGTCGATTTAAAGAGCCTGGCCACTGTTTGAAACACCCCGTATATTTTTAAAAACAGCAAAAACTTACGATATTTGCTCTCGCTTCTTTTTATCCTTGAAACATTCCATCCCGCTCCAAATCGACGAGCCGATACTTTTTTTCTTCACAGAGTGAAAGGCGTTTTGTGGTAACCCAAAGCTTAAACCCACGCACCTAGTTAAACGACAAAATACATCTATATTGCTTACATATAACTGCCTAATAGTTTTTGTTTGTAGCTTGTTGTTATTGAGAAGAAATTTGAAATTAGCGTAAGAAATATCGTGATAATTATAAAACGTGCATAATTATTCCTGCACCTGGATAAATCATAATAAATACGCCATTGTGTTGTATGTTTTCAAATTGTTTCTGAATGTAAATGAAAATCTTGTAATAAGTACTTCAAAGTAAAATCAACTGATTCCCTCTCAATTCAATGGATTGCGCCAGAAAATCAGTCGAGCTCCAAATTTGTTAAAATTGTAAACAATGACTTTTTTTTTACCGCATTGTGAAGTGTAGTCTTTTGCTTTCAAGGGGCCTTATTTACCTTATTGTTTTACTGTGTGCATGTTCGCTTCCTGAGATGTTATAATAAAGGGCTTGTGTATATAACTATACGTATATATTCCTGCAACTTTAATGCTATCTGTCGATTTGGGTAAGAAAATAAAAAGTATAAATAAATAAATAAAAATTAACAAAGTAACATCTTTGATGAGGGTGCAATGTAATACTTTTGAATAGGAACTACCATGGAAAACAATAATCCAACACCCGTTTCGAGCCATTAGAATGACTTTAAGAGACTCACAGAGCGTCGTCATATGGAGATTACGGTACTACCAACGTGTTGCTAAACTAATCAGTCAAACAACGGCGTAAGTACATGCGTTCACTATTTTTTTATGTGAGCTGGCATTACCATTTAACTATGTCGTAAAATAAGTTGGAGCAATAGGCTTTGCGCGCAGCGAGCTCAAATTTTAATATACAATGTGTAATGAAGATCAGTGCTGCCCATCAAGAAAAAAAAAAACATTAACAAGAAAAAAAAATTGTTTGAGCGATATAAAAGCGGCTATCTTTAGCATGTCTAGCGTCTGCTGCTTGACAGATCAGGGCAAGATCATCCTGCAAGTCCCTTCAATCGTTCCTCTTTAATAGAGTGAATGCTGGCGGGGAAGCGAGTCTACCCACGCCTGCTCTCCAGCGTTCGTTCTGCTTTTTTCCTTGTCTCCCATTTGCTTGAAATTTTTCTAAACTGACCAACAAGATCGATCAAATAGTATCCCAAATATTAGGTCAATTACAGTTTTCGTCCTCACCGTGTTTTTCAAACTGAAAGTCTCTACTGGCAACAACGAAAAAGTGACGTCTGTGGAAGGCATGGGTTCACTTTTTGGACTGTAGAATGTGCTCCCAACTTATTCCAAGCTGCTTCGTGGTGTCAAATGAATGCTTTGGAAGCTTGCTCCAGTAGCCGCGCACCAGCGCTAAACAAATGATTGGCATGTTCTATTTTTTAGACTGCTTGTTCGACTGGCAAGCCTGCCTGTCATGACGCCAGGGCACTGAAAAGTGCGGGTATATTTGAATATTGGTTTTTGCATCATTTTCATTTGCCGATTGCACAATAACTATTATGAATTTCGCGATACTAAATAGCATACCGGAAAGGGTAAAGGCCGGAAAAAAAGAAAATATAGTTAGTTGAGGTAGCTGAAAAACCCTGTGGAGTACACCTTTAAATAAAGAGTGAAGGGCTTCGTGGGAAGAGCTTGTCGGTCTTTCTTAACCTGCCATAGCAAATAGGAGATAGGACACAACATGCCATTTATTCATTTATTCATTTACCACTAGAGTCATGTGCGTGAAAAAAGTGGATAGCTCACATAAAAAAGAAAACACATCACAGTGTGAGGCAACAACAACCAAGCAAAAAATCACGATTATGATTACAATTTTCGTACCCAAGGATAGTCACGCAAGTAAAAAAAAAATAATGTGTTACTGGAAAACTTGACTCCGCTACTGGGAGGAGATTTAAACATTACAAATCTAGTTGGAATAATATAATTATGAAAACAAATCGCGTGAGAGTATGAAAGGTCAAAGTAGTGACATGTAATAATGATTTCAAAAAGTATATTTAGTTTCTTTTCAATAAAAATTAAATTGTTTAAAGTTGCATCCTGAATCAAGAACACACGGAAGACGTTTCCTCCTTCTAAAAGGAGGATATCGATGGGCTTGTTTTAATTGATGTTACACTTCAATCCCGGTGATGAGTCAAAGTCCGAAACTGATGCGCGGAATTTCGCAGCTTTCCATACCGAGCTGAACGATGTACTTTACGAAGTCATGCAGAAGCGGCATCTTTCTACCTTGTAGAAACTAAGGTATCAAGTAGCAATGATAATATAAAACAGGGGTCAAATATATTTGATTGAGGCAGAGCTATGTAGAGATACACCACAAAGTACTCCGGGATACAAATACATCGATAGGTGTATTTAAATGCTAAAATACAGATACCGAGATACATGTGCTTTAAGGTGAAAATACAAATGGCAAGATAAATTAGTTTGATTATGCTACGAAGTATTCCTGACTCGTAGCAAAACGCCAAAAAAAGTGTTCTGGAGTAGGGATTTATATACATACAAAAACATACTTATTTCAGAATAGTGGTAGGTGGGGAAGGAGCAGGTTGTGGCGAACGTAAATGGTAGTGTTTGTATTCCTTTTTATCTATGAGTTTGTTCACCCTCCCTTACCTTAAGCTCTTTATCTACTTACAACTAGAATCCCAAATGCAGCTAAAAAAGCATAGTTGCCCCCAGCGAAGGACAGGACACCAGCAACTGCTTGATAAGAGGCATCTGCCTGAATAGATTCCTATTTGTTCGTGAGAGTATCGCTCAAACACAAGAATATTGAACGAAGCCAGATGTAGTCTGCACAGGACCTGAACAGGTTCCGTGCAGGAAAATCAGCCTCTCCTAAAGTTCTCTTTAGTTTATGACTGATTCCTTCTTCCTCTAAACTCGTCTCGTTTACAGCGTTCGTTTATCTAAAGCGAAAACAGTAGCGGGCTTTTTTGGGATGAGTTTATCCTGCTATTTTTCCAAGAAATCGCTCTGCCAACCCTCTTCATTCATGTTGTTTCTGATTTTTCATTTTATCTACTTTTGTTACTGTTATATACCAAGGCACCAGGCTCCCTCCTTCCACCTTCCCACTTTTAGAGGGTGTTATTTGCCAAGTTCATATCATGAACTCTGGAACCCTTGCACCAAAAACTTGGTTCTTAACGTGACAAAAATCCCGGGACTGCGTGCAAAAAACGGCACAAAAAGTAAAAAGTATCTTTTTAAACCCTATCTTGTCTGTGCCACTTTCATCCGCAGTCTCGGTGTTTTTTTTATGCTAAATATTCACCTGCTCGTTTGCGCTCTTACATTCAGTTCACTGTTTTTCTGTTTATCGTAAATAACATATTTTATTTTATTTTTGAAAACAGCGGTAACAAGATACCGAAGTCTGGCAGAGAACCGGGATAAAAGTGATACATTGATAATGTATATCATTACTCATATACAAATACTTTTTTCATAAGTATCTCAATTTGAGGTACGCATAGTCGAAAGTATATCTAAGATGCTATAGCGATACATTCATATCGCAAAACAAATGTTTCGCCCTGGCCCGAAGATATCCTCTGGTTAGCGTCATTCACTATGTAATAAATGTGAGACTTTTATTATATTTTGGAATTTAAATTCGCACCGAGTTAATCGTGTATAACTTGAAAACAAGCAAGTAGAAAGGGTTTAACAAGAAACGCGCATATATCTCCAGTTATTAGTATTCATTGTTCCTAAAACGGAACCACTCTGAAGTCTGGCTAATATTGACATAAAACAATGAGACCTCGAAGGTCCTGGGTGCATATTTGTTTTTAAAGACACAAGTGAACGACCATGTTTCTCGTTACAAAAGTGTCAAACGAATTCTTTTTTTGCAGCGGGTGCTTGTTTTCAAGAACTTCGGATCTCAGCGCTCGATTGCACGTGCTTTTGAGCATGCCACTCTAAATTTGAACAAGCGTCCATAGGCTACATCACAACACATATATAAATTGCAGCAAATCCTCCATATCCTCCGAAGGTGAAGATGAGAAATAAGTTAGTCTGAGCTAAATATTATCGTGTCCGATATTTCAAACAGGCACGTCTGGTATAAAAACGGTTTCAGAAAAACAATCGATTTGCGTTTACTGAGTTGGCAAAATTATTTTGAGTTTAAACCGGAGTTCGAAAAGTCGTGCTAAACAAAAATATGTACCCATGTGGTTTTACCGAATGAGAATATTGCAAATTTTAGTGCATAAGTCAAGAACCAAATTCCTTTTAATATTCCTAGTGTACAATCTGTAAACCGGCAAGATATGCTTGCGGAAATCGTATATTCGGAAGTGAGTACTCCGCATCAAATACTTCTGGGAGTATGAAGCGAAGTTAAACTATATATAGAGGAAGATGTTTGCCATTGCTGATACATGTATACATTTTCGATGGTGTAAAGGTGAAATTCCAGATCATTTTAATATCTTGTTTGAATATGAATTTCACTTTTGTTACAGGGAAGTGCTTTTTAATTATCTTGGGTGGAAACGAATTGTTCAGCTTTTACCATACACGAGATTGACACTCTACACTACATACTCCCAATTTATGGGATCAGTTGACGCCTCCTTTGATAAGCTTTCTGCTCAATCTAACTGCATTCATGACCTGATGAAGAATATGAAATATGTTTTTGGAGATTTATACACATCTGCATACTTCAATGTAGATGTGTTGTCTGATGTGAGTTACCTCTGCATATTTTTATACATAATATTTTGAATAGTTTTGTTGTTAATTTGTTTGTCTGGGAAACAAAAATAATCTGTCGAGGAGTCATTTTCTTCGGCGCTGCTGGGGTTTGCTTGCTTTAGCAGGGATCATGTTGTGTCTGCCTGGTGCATACTGTTGCCATTACGGTCCGCACCGGGCTACAAACGTGAGTGCAGAGCGCAGTGCGGCATATATGCTATCACTCCTCCGCCCTCTGCGATGTGTGCATCTCTGCACATAGGCCATCACGCGCGCCATTTGTATTGTTTAAACACGGAAGAAAGATCCCTCGCGCGTCTACAAATTGAGCAGCTTGAGAAAGCATTGGAGATTCTCTTTCGGGACGGGAACCAAAAAGTTGAGAAATGAGAAAAAAAATATTATTTAAAAAAAAAAAAAAAGATAAACATCTATTCCGGTAACTTCGTGGGGATGACCAGTACGGGTTGGGTCCTGCCTTTACATCGTCTAGTCGTCCCCGAGAAAGTCCTCCACGTGGTTGGCCAATGCCACTCAGTAGGCCTCTTCCAGGTGCTGTGGGGAGCGAGCCACTCCTTCCAGGATTGAGGTTGAAGGGCGACAGGTTTGGAGAGAGGGCGGAACAGGGTTGGAAGATTCGTCTCCCAACTCTGGGAGACGAATACAAAACCGCAGATACAAAACCGCTTCAGTTTTTGTTTGAAGATTGCATAGGATGACAAAAGTCTTTCGTATCAAAGACTAGTTTTGAAGTATGTTTCAAAATTTTGATGTGCTATATTTGTGCGGAATTCTGCTTTGTTCCGGAATACACACGCCAAACAGTTTAATATTATCCAGGATAATGCTTGCCCCATTTGTGTAACAAATTGGAAAGGCTGCTTGAAAATAATTTATTGATTACGTCACTATGATTCAGGAAAGCGATATCCCGATGAAGTCCAGAAAAAGTATAACAGTTGCCTTTTGAAATCCTGGAAGAATACGTGCAGGTTCTATACGAGGCGGAGGAAACGGAACGAAGATGTTTTTGAGATTTGCGCAATAGTCTCGCAGGAGGGAGTGTCTTTCCCACACAGTAGGTGTCGAATGGTCAGGTAAACGTGACACCTGGGGTGGCCCAAAACAAATGAGAGCGATTTTTATGAAGGGAGTCTAAAGTGGGGAACACGTGAGCGATGAAAACGGGCGCCGTGCTACAGTATTCAAAGCAACCGGTGCTGGCGCCTCTAAGTCACTTCCTCGCGTCGCCGCGTCACTCGGACCTGGAAGATACAAATAATGCCTTGCGGTTAAGGTATATTATGCGCGGTTAAGGGACCTTGCGCGCTGGCGGCGAGCGGCGAGTTTTCGCGCGGCGCTCACATTCACCGCTCATGGGTTCCGTGCTTAAGACTGGTATTATAAATTGTTGTTGAATCACACCTTAGATGGTACGATCTGATGATATATTTGTAGAAATCTAAGCATTTTCCCCTCTATCCGGGCTCTTTTTTGCACAGTAATATATTCCCGTCAATGGGATAGCATGTCGGAAAGCAAACTATAAGTATTAAAATTTTGTTCCAAAAAGACGTTTGAATATTTAACTTGCTTTTCAGATAAATGAAATGATCACATATTTGAAGGAGTCACTCACATATCTTCTTAAAGAAAAGCAAAAGGATTGGCTTGACACAAACACAAGATTGGCTGCGATTCAAAAGGTACAACAGCACTATTCAACTAATTATTTGGCCTAATTCAGTTAGTAAAATGTTTTTTGTGTTTTTTTAGGTAACGAATATGTACCAGCTTATTGGTTACCCTAACTGGATCAAGAACCCTAGCGATCTCCAATCTTTATACCAATTCGTAAGCCTGCTTTGTTATATTCTTATTTGAAACTGATCGTTTTTTAAAGACAATATGGACTAAGGCGACGCTACCTCTAAAAATGTGTATAAACTAAATCGTCAATCTCAGGGTAGCAGTACCGTGTAATAATTGCTTGGAGGACAAGCATAGAAATCAGGGAGAAATTGTTATTGTATCCTCCCACAGAGATTTTCTTTTAGTTCTCGTTTGCATGAATTCAAAGGAAACAAGCACTAAAGAAAAGTGAAACCTTTGGAACGGAGTGTTGAATTTTATAATGAGATGCGTGGCTCCTCTAAGAGACGTACATTTTTAAAGACACGTTTTTTTACTTTTATGCAAACCTTTAAAACAAAAAGTATGGTAAGCTCGTATGAAATTATAAGTTTAAAGTGGAATTATTTTGTAAAAAAGCCAAAGCTATTGGTACTACGGAGATTATTTCATAGCGTCCATAATAATGAACATTATAATGTTCCACGAATTGCTGCAGTACATATTAGGACACAAAAATATTGATTTTTTTATTACGGTAGTTAAGATTAACATGCAAGATTGTTTTGAATATCTTGGTTTCTGTTATCTCTTTAGCCTTTGAAATACGAAGCATCATTTTGAAACAGCGTGGCTGTTTTCGGAACATTGAATCAACTATGCACTCCTATAATTTTTATATAGCCGGCACCAGGGTGCAAAGCTCCAAGGTGACTCATAAACAGACAGACACTTATATAAACAAATTGATAAAATATAAAATGAAGAGAGAATTTGAGCATCATTTATTAAAACTCTGAAAATATGGACATCTTGTTTGTAATCTTCTATTGGTTAGTATATAAAGTATGTGTTTTTTTTACATTTTAAAATTATATATTCCAGCTGCAGTGTGTTATTGTAACGCAGGCTGTAGTAATTATATTCGCCTACGTATACCAATATACCTCTTTAAATGAAAATTATATTGCTATTCGCAAATAAAAATTGCTAAAAAGAGAAATTTAGTCATACAAGCCAGTCACAGGAAAGAAGCAGCGTAGTGCACACGCCGTGCAAATCATTTGAAAATGATATCAAAC
>JABSTQ010003778.1:0-22134 GCA_013358835.2 Ixodes persulcatus
GGACGACTTCACGGATAATGTCACGGATGCCGGGGAGGGTGGTGCCCAGGTCGGATCCAGATGTCGCCAGAGTAGTTATGCCAGGGTGTCGTTGGCAGTGTCTGGCGCGGGCTAGCAGGGCCCGTTCGATATTTGTCGCCTCCGTGACGAACTCGTCGACTGTGTTCGGGGGATTCCGGATGAGACCGCCGAAAATCTCGCTTTTCACACCCCTCATCAGGTGGTGCAGCTTCTTCTGGGTAGCCTGAAGATCGGTGGACGGGTTCTGTGACAACTGGCTGTCCATCGTTGGCCTCGTTGGCTGCTTAGTCTTGGGCGGCAGAGGTCCAAATTCCGGGTGTAGGCCTTGGGTACGACGACTGAACCGGATCTCGGAAGTGCTTTCGTTGGTTCTTCGTGGGCTTGGCGTCGGACTTGCACTACGGGCCCTCGAAGGGGTACGCGGCAGGGGCATGCGGTACCCAGCACCTCCACCAAAATGTCACGAATGACGAGGTGACAAAACAACGGAATAACTGAGAAAACGGAAACGTTTAATGAAGCGAACTTGTGCCCAGAAATAAAAGGAAAACGAAAATAACAAGAGAGCGTCGCGGGGCGTCGAAAGCGGCGAAGCAGCAGGATCGAACGCTGAGGCGAAACTGACTCCAGCTTGCCACGCGGAACCGCTTTTGTACACGCGTGGGCTTCTGGAGCATTCGGCGTAGAAGGTTTGGTGCGTAGAACATTCTAACCTCGAATCAGCAAGACGGCTCTCGAATTTACCAGAACGTCACATTACAGTGTCAATAAAAATGTGTAGCCGCGGCCAGGAATCGAATCCTGGCCTTCTGCGTGGAAGACAGGCGCGATAACCGTTAGGCCACGGGCGCGCTGCCCATTTTGTCAGCTGCGCTCGCGGCAGTCACGAGAGCGCTTGACCAGGTGATCGCGCGACACGGGGAGCGCACCCCAGTTGAGCGAACACCACGAAATGTGTGATGTACCCGCGGCTCCACAGACAGAACAAAATTGTGCGACTCATCGGATCGGAGCCTTAATGATTTTTGATTGATTGAATATAAGTTTAATAAAAAATAAAACTGAAACGGGTACGACTCTTTCTAAGAAATCAAGCCATTCTTCTGGGGTTCAACGAGAACATAACGATCAAAAACGTAGTATCAGCGGAAAGCAAAGTGCAGACAAGAGCGTTCTAAATATGAACATAAACAAAACTTCCACCCGAGTTTCGAATGTTAGAGTTATATATTGATTGCTAGATTTCGAAGGTGAGCTTTTCTTCGCACCCGTCGGTTTTCCGGTGAACTTCTTTCCGCTGCCCATTTTGAATAGGGTGGCAGAGACAAAAGGTGAATAAAACACCATACCGTGTCCCTTACCCCATACATGTTTCAAAGGGAGGGGTTTCGCTAGCAGAATACAGACTGATTGAAATGCAAGATTTTCTAGAGCAGATGTTCGTCGAAGCTTTGAGACTACTGTGCCTGCCGACCCGATGCTGTCGGTCTCGCCCCAGCGCTCTATCCCTCTGCTACGCTGATATCAACGCATTCATTTTCATTGTCGGCACAGAATCCCAAATTCATTGTTCAGTACAATTGTCACTTGTGACAATATGAATGGTTGGCGTATGACACCTGGCACGAGAGCTCCTTTCCCGAAATTGTTCTTGAAATCCCCAGAATACGGGGATGCATGCTACATATTGCTTCTTTCCTTTTGAACGTTTTAAAATAATTTAAAATAAAAGTTAGTGAGGTCGGTGGTGAATGTTATCAATTAAAATCAAAGAACTAATAATGAAGCTAGGTCAACTGCAATGTTTTTGAGCCAGCTCTTAGGCGCCCGTTTCCTGCTTCAGCGGCGTCGGCGTAACCGTAAGGTCACGTGACCCCCTCAGGTCACGTTACCCCCCCGAGGTCACGTCACCCCCCAGGCCACGTGACCCCCGAGGTCACGTGACCCCCAGGCCACGTGACCCCCCAGGTCACGCGACCTCCCCGAGGTCACGTCACCCCCTGGTCACGTGACCCCCCCCCGAGTTCACGTGACCCCCCCCCCCCCCCGTGCCTTCTCCTCCTCCTCAAGTGCTGCGCTCTAATTCGGCGTTACAGAGAGTTGTAAACGGCTTTCATTTTTTAGAGCGCAGCTCTTAGGCGCCCGTTTCTGGCTTGAGCGGCGTCGCCGTCGGCGTAACCGCGCGGTGCATTATGGGTAAATTTTTGCCGAAGGGACCCGAGGTCCTCCCGAAGGTTCTCGGGTCCCTTCGGGAGGACCTCGGGTCCCTTCGGGAGAACCTCGGTTCCTTCAGGAGGACCTCGGGTTCCTTCAGGAGGACCTCGGGTCCCTTCGGGAGGACCTCGGTTTCCTATGGGAGGACCTCGGGTTTCTTCGGGAGGACCCTAAGGTCACGAGAGGTAACGTGACCCCCCGAGGTCACGTGACACCCCCGAGGTCACGTGACCCCCCAGGCCACGTGACCCCGCCCCGAGGTCACGTGACCCCCAGGCCACGTGAATCCCCCGAGGTCACGTGGCCCCCAAATCACGTGACCCCCCTGCCCGAGGTCACGTGACCCCCCCCCCCCTCCCAAGATCACGTGACCCCCCTGCCCGAGGTCACGTGACGTCAAGCTGCACTCACATTCGGTGTTACAGGGAGTTGTAAACGGCTTTCATTTTTTTTTCTGCGGAAATAGACGCTACAAATATTTTTTTTTCTGCCGTCCGCTTTTTGTAACACTTCTTGGCTTGTGACACGCAAATATTTCGTCGACTCATTTGCAATGTTTTTGCTGAATGCCGCGGCGTAAATCTCCGCCAATTTCACATAAAACACGCGATGTCCGAACAAGTGGTCGGTCGGGTCGGGCTACTCGCGCTAGATTGGTTGTGCGCTCTTACGGGCGCTCCAATGACACGCGCGCTAATGTCGCTGAGCTCTCGAGTCGCGCGCGCTAACGTCGCGCGCGCTAACCTCGCGGCGCTCTCGCGTCGCGCGCGCTAACGTCGTGGCGCTCTACTGTCGCCGCTCTAATGCCGTCGCTCTTGTGTCGTGCGCTCTAGTGTTGTATAGCCGTCGCAAGGACACTCAAAGTCAAAGCTAAGTATACTCTGTTTCATACTTAGTGTGCAACGCTGTCAAAGCTTTTGGCGCGAGCATGGGGCTTGATCTCGTTGATCATTTGTACGCGTTCTCGCGCAAACAAAACCATAGATGAAGCCACGCGCTCGCGCCAGTAGCTTTGACAGCGTTGTACGCTAAGTATGAAACGGAGTATAGGTGGAAGGAATTATGGGCTGTCACACTCTCCACAACGTTTATTTATTTTTCCTTGATCTAGACATTGAGAATATTTACACGTCGACAAGTTGACCTAACATGAGGACTTGCTGGAACTTGTGACACAATTTATTGCAATAATTGAGCGAGCAAATTGCGGTCAATCTCTTTGATAACGAGCTCCATGGGACTGGAAAAACATGTTCGTTGCACAAGTCACTTAGTTCCAAGAGTTTAGGACGAAAATTAGAACATGCGAAACCAAAATACGAGTAGGACTACCACGTAGTGGCAAACTTGCGCATTATAAGCTCCCCTTGAGACTAAGCTTTGGCGCAGTATGGAAGTGAAAACATTGCCACACGAAGCGCATGTGAAGGCGCCAGTCGTAGGGTAGAGCCGTTTATATTCTGAGAGGCGGATGGGTGGAGCTGGCGACCGGCAAAATCTAGCTCGAACAAGCCAACCTCACAGTAACACCAAATGGAGATGCGTTTTCGTTTAGCCGCTCTGCGCAAGCCACATTGGTATTTTGTTGGGCCTGTAATTGATCACTGCATTTAAAGACCTCACACTTTTTATCATCTTCAATAAAAATAGTTACAAATTAGCTTTTGTTCATTTGTTTTCACACTAAAACATGCTAAACAAGTCACGCAATTTAGAGCACGAGCTCGCAGTACCTGCAAAGCAAACACTTTCCGTGGAGTCACGGGAATTGTGGCGGTGGTGGGAATATATGAAATTAATTTTCTAGACAAAAAGGGAATGAAAAACGGTAATATTTTGGAGGTCGTTGCAGATAGGGAAGTTCGACGACAAATTTGTAGCAGCCGAGCTAGTGGTGCTTCCGCGACGATGAAAAAGAAGCCTGTCGGTGCGAGCGCACAGAACGACACACCACGAGCTTCGAGATTCGCCGACCGAGTGGCCCGGAGGCTACATCGAGCGATGCCCAGGACAGTTTCATTTCTTTTGTAAATATTTTACATAAAAATATGTTGGGTGCTATATTCCTGGTTCCAACATAA
The DNA here is from genome assembly GCA_013358835.2 of Ixodes persulcatus. Taxonomy (NCBI): domain Eukaryota; kingdom Metazoa; phylum Arthropoda; class Arachnida; order Ixodida; family Ixodidae; genus Ixodes; species Ixodes persulcatus. The sequence continues at coordinate 4,317 of JABSTQ010003778.1, forward strand.
TTGGTGACCCGGACGTGATCCTGCCATGTCTACGGAGTCTGGTGAGCCTGCACACCCGGCAAGTGCCTCCCAAGCAAGCGCCGCCTTGGGAATCGCCAGCTACCGCGGTCCTCACTTTACCAAAGTTTTGGGCTGAGGATCCAGCGCTCTGGTTCGTGCAAGTGGAAAACAAATTCCGCTTGCACCGCATAACCTCCCAGACCCGGCAGTAGGAACTCCTCGTTGACGCCCTCCCGCCGCAAGCCGCTACCGAGGTGCGGGACGTTTTACTTTCCCCAATCGGTGACACTCCTCACGAAGTTCTCAAAGAAGCCTTGGTCAGTCGTCTCGTCGCCTCTGAACAACGACGCCTTCAGCAGCTCCTCAGCGCAGAAGAGCTAGGCGACCGTCGACCCACCCAGTTCTTACGACACCTGCAACATCTTCTGGGCGACAAGGCGGTCTCTACCGACGCCGCCATCCTCCGTGAGCTAGTTCTACAACGGCTGCCGGTTTCTGTTCATGTCGGCCTAGTGGTAGCCCAAAGGCTTCCGCTCGTAGAACTCGCCGAGCTGGCGGATCGAATTATAGAGGTTTCCGGTCCCACCATCGAAGCAACACAGCAGTCTCCAGACCTTGTTTCGGACATCGCCGAGCTCCGTCGGGAAGTGAAGAGCCTGACGACCATCGTGTCCGAGCTTCTGCGGGAATCCCGTGACCGTGCTCAATCGTCACAGCCATACCTCGGCATTCTCACTCATGAGTGCGATCACTCACGATCACTCACGCTCACCGTCAGATTTGAGGTGATCGTGAGTGAGGCCGCGAGTCTCGAAAAATTGTGAGTGTGAGTGTGAGTGTGATCGTGAGTTATGTGAACTCATGAGTGTGAGTGTGAGTGTAAGTCCTGAGAGCTGACGAGCGTGAGTCTGATCGTGAGTGTGATCGCAAATTCTGAGAACTCATGAGTGTGAGTGCGAGTGTGAGCCCTGCGAACTCATGAGCGTGAGTTTGATCGTGAGTGTGATTGTGAGTTCTGAAAACTCTTGAGTGTGAGTGTGAGCTTGAGCGCTAAGTGAAGTACTCATGAGTGTGAGTTTTGAGGTCTCTTGAGTGTGATTGTGAGTTTCGAGGCTCATGAGCATGAGCCTGAATCAAGACGTGAGTCTTAGGGTAGATATGAGTCCGGTGATCGCATTAGTCTGCGTGATGACGTGAGTCTGAGGACCATAGCCATGATAAGTCGCGGTGAGCGCTGGTATTATCTTAGCTGGGTTGGTCACGTGAGCGCCCGGGCCGTCTTAGTGGGCGAGGAGACTCTCGCTTCGCAACTACTGCGTGGGGTTCAGGCCTTCAGGGTTGGTTTGAGTGTCGCCCGCCTGCTCCTTCGCCATGTAAACGCGCCGGTTCCTGCGGAGGGCGGAGGGGGGAGGGGGGGGGGGGGGTGCTTGTTCTTGCAGGCTCCTCCTTGCCAGCGCCCTCCGCAATGTCTCAACCAGCTGTAGGGGACAGAGGGGGTATGGGGGGGGGGGGGGGAGGAGGTGTTCGCTTTCGTTTCTCCTCGGCGTTCGCTCTTCGCTTCACGGCGGACGGCGAGACGCCAACGGACGGATGGCGCCTCGAGGCGGCGCGGTAACGTCGGAGTTGGGGAAGCGCTCCTTTCTCTGTGGCATAGAAAGGCTCGTGTGGATTTCGGCTCCTGTTGCCAAGTTGGTGCCAGTGGGCACAGAATTTTGTGATTGCGTCAACTACAACGTTCGCACGGCTGCGATAAAATTAAGTGACTCGCATGATCCTCATCAGCACCCGCAATTTTATCTTTCTGCGCACCTCACCGTATCTTTCGCAAATGAGTCTTCACTCAGGAAGTGCAACAAAGGCGGTGTCATGATCGATCGAAGCTTCGAGTGAGGTCTTTCACATTGTGCGATATCATGCTTTTAAGTGTCGTTTGGGGCAAGATGGCGCAAGTGCATGATAGCCAGCCGGCAATGGCCAGGCGCCGCAACGAGAGTGCTGCATTCAGCGCCACAAGCGGAGATGTCTCTGTTAATGGGGCGGCCAGTCTGCCCGTCGGGCCGTGGCGAGCCGCGGCCACGGTGGCGACCCCGATTTCAGCTGTCCCCGTGTGCACGTGCGCGCCATGTCCCTGGTTCTTTTATGCGGTTTTTTAAGACTATCGGGAGCCTTGATAGGTACAAGTATTTAGAGAATATTCTAGAGTCATCATTTCGACACCAGTTTGACTTGTCTTCACTACTTGTGGCCACCAAATCGGTCTGTGTTTCGGTCGTCTCCCAGGAAGTGACACAACACAACGAGAAGGCAACGAATGGGTTTATTGTACATCCCGGTTGCTCGTCTTCGAGAGCCGGCAGTCCGGACCCGCCGACCCCAGTTGTCACCTGTCGTTCATAGGCCCGTAGCTCTCAAGTTTTGAGCAGCGCCCCAGGTGAGAAAAATAAAATATTTGGCTCGCGTTTCGAACATGCGTCAATTCGCTTCCCCACTACAGTTTTTTATACTCCGTTTCATTCTAAGTGCCAGCGTAGCAGAGGCTACAAGAGCGAGCTGCGAGCTTTCAGTGTCCCTGACAAGCAGGCGCGCTCGTGCAGTGCGAGCATCGTTCAGGAAGACGTGCTTTTGCGAATAGCTTCGGCTTCGTTATCACGTAAAGTAAAACATACGTGCTTGCCGAAGCTACGACAGAAAGCAAAGATGAAAGGAATGTTTAATGGGACACTGCGGCAGCGAGCTGCATAATTCTTTTTTTTATTTTTTATACGTTTATTTACAGCACATCTACAGATGCTGCCAGATTCTTGTATTCGAACGTGGCACGTGCCAAATCGAACGTTACGACGCCACACGGATGGTGCTGCCAGCATAACATGGTCGCGTCTTGCGTAAGTCTTCCGGTAGCGCTCGCGCCCCCTGCCCCAGAGCAACGGGTCTATAGCTCGCAGTCGCAGTCCGTGTCCACGCCTGCGGATCGTCCTTCCCACGCGCTGCGTAGGCTAGCTGTTTCCGGGCTATCACAGCCAGAGTCTCGCTGCGGAACCACTCCGGGATCGTCATGGACTAGGCAGGTATGGTCAGGGTTTGCTGCTTCCGCCGGTCCTCATCCGAAGCTCGCTGGTGGAATGCTCCGGGGATCGCCATGAGCCAGACCAGCCAGAACGGCTCTATCGTTCCTGCCCGGCCCCAGCCTCGTGCAGCACGCTCTTCCTCTTTCCTCGCCGGGTGGCCCTCGCTCGCGCCTCGCTCGACCGTCCTCTTCTTTTCCCGACGCTCCCACGACACTAGAATAAAATGTGGGTAATTAGAACCAAACTCTGCATGCTAGAGAACAGTGCACAAGCCTGGTGTAAAAAGGCGACAGGCAAAAAAAGTGTGCGTGTGAGAAGCATATTTACGCTTCGCATGAGCTTTTTCTAAAGAAAAACTTTTGCATCCTGTTTTCTGCACGCCGTCACATTTGTTACCAGACTCAGCATTAAATTTGGTAGCCGAAACAAACAACAATTTGTTCTACGAAAATCCACTACTTGAAAACTCGCAGGTTTAAAGGGTTTTGGTTGCTACCCCGCGTGCCGAACGGCGCGCGCGGTCGCAACCAAATGGACGCCTACAACTATACGAGTGCCGGAACAGGTCGACGGGCATCTCGCTTGAATACCTGATCGCCTGATTCTCGACGTCAAAGCGAAGCAACAATCGGCCCGATTTTTCCTACTGTATTTCTCCATATGGCTGTCTCAGAGGCTCGTAAAACAACTTGTATAAATATGTTATTTTACAAAATGAGTTTGTCTGGAAAAGGAGTTTGTCAGACCACCTTCCAAGCCTGCACATCTATTTTCGTTCACTTCAGCAGTTCGTGTAAAATTCACTTACTTGATGCATTGCACTGCAGTAATCCACTTTGTCGCCGTGTCGCTTCCCAAGATCTTGAAGGGAAGCGGTAAAGTTTGACGCTTGAGTCACCTTCGCGACTGTGGCAGTCTTTCACGCAGCAGTAGCGACGTTTATTTTTGGGGGAAACTCTATGATTAGGCGAGATGTCACAGGAACCCGGTAAGGTCATAGAGACGTGAAGTTGAGACTTACTTTTATGAAAAACAGTTCCAAAAAGGCTCACGCCAATCCGAAATGCCACGTTCACACGTGGTTTCTAAATGCACCCGCCCGCAGTCCTCGCGACCCGGGCCGCGGCGCCCTGGCTTACCCAATTTGTTTTATTTTGCAGTCGCTGGATGGCGCAACGTGTAGTGCCAAACTGCATTGCTGTTGCCTATGGGCACACCAATAAGCCCGTTTAAGTATGACTTGGCAAACTGTGGAAGCTACGACTCAGTGGGCCAATTAGAGCGTCGCATAGAAACAGGTGGCATCTAGAATGGACGCCTGTGAGACGCTGTCACGTGTCTCACTCCAATGAATTTACTGGCTCATCGGGATTCGTAGAATTCGCCGTGTGCCGTGTGCCTTCTTACACTGAGAAGTAGATGACGGCGGCGCGCGGTGGCCGCAACGTCGCGGCGCCTGCTCCACGGCCACGGCCGGGTTGCCGGCGCGCCGGCTGGACGCGACTGCGAGGCGCCAATTGCCCGGGCTTCTCGAGCTTCGTGCATGACGCTGTGCTCCCCTTGGCCGTTGTTTACTCATGTTTCGTTTTTACGTTATTATGGTTGAATGCATAGATACTCAGAGTGAGGCAAGAATTTCTTGTAAAACAAAAATAATATATCTGATAACCAACTTTTTAGAATTCAATTCTGAAACACTTCTTATCGCTGGAAGGCCTATGACACATATCGCGATGATTCAAGCCCGTCATGAAATTTTACAATGGTGTAGCAGAGGGCAAGATTGATCAGCAGGTCGTTGAAGTGCGCTACTGCCTTGAATGAACACTTGTTAACAGTGGCATAGGCAGAGGGGTGGGGGGGGGGGTTGGGGGGGGGGGGGTCGAACCCCCCCCCCCCCCCCCCGAAATGCCAAACCTACCCCCCCCCCCCCCCCCGAACTGCGTGCGTGGAGCCAGCGGGCATTCGATACTGTAAGCAAGACTTCACTCACTGCAAAGCATGCCCTCGAATCCCGGGAGGCACTCACTTGATCGAATGACATTTTAGCGAACGCCCACGTTTCACCGAATGACACTTTAGCGAATAGTCGGACGCCGCGAAGCGGCGTTTTCGGGTGGGCCAAATGGGTTCACATTTTTGTAATGAGCCGACACAGACGGTCGGCGCGAAGCGGCGTAAGCGCAGCGCGCCGGATGGGTTAACGCGCACCCCCGTTATTCGCTAAAACGTCAATTCGCTCAAATGTCGCTGTTCGCTAAAATGTCATTCGCTCATGTGATATGGACCCGAATGCTCCAAGAACAATTTTTTTTCTTACAAATTTTCAAGATGAATTCTTTCTGGACGAGTAGCGCAGCCTCGGTAGATTTATGCTTTATAAAACCAAACTCATATCAAGTTATGCTTAGTTGAAAAATTAGTTAAACGTGTAGGAAGTACCTTTTCAATTGCTTTAGAAAATACTGGCAATATAGAAATCGGTCTGTAATTACCCATAACATTTTCACTCCCCTTTTTGTGTAGTACTGACACTTTTGCTATTTGCATTCGTTTAGGAAAACCACCAGTCATCAAAGAAACATTAAATATATGCGTTAGCACTGACGCTAATAAAGGAACAACATAATTAATAGGCGTTATTTGTAAGCCATCCACGTCACAAGCTCCACTTTTCTTAAGTTGTAAAATCGCATTAATGACCTCAGGTTCTACAACCGGATCTAAAAAAATCGAGCTGCTGTTTATATTATCAAAGACGCAATACTTTACAGTAACAATCCCGTTTCCAATCATTCACGAAATGCACGTTAAAAGCGTTCGCCAAAGAACATTCGGTTAGTTCAACAGCATTACGCACTATTTTATGATTGAAATAGATGAACGGTTCCGATTTAAGAAATAATTTTAACTCCTTCCACGTGACGTCCGTACACCTTTCTGCTGCCTTGAACACCTTGAAGTAGTAGCGTTCTTTAGCATGCCGTAAATTACCCCGAAGAAAAAAGTAACCGTGACTAGTTATTTCAGAAAGCAATTTACAGGCACTCTTGATCATTACATTTATGCCAAGCGCCTGCATATTAAGATGCAGCCGCCTGCGTTCACGGCAAAGAATATCCAGGACGTCCTCCGCTTGAGCTTCCATGTCGCGGTGAACATTCAAAAGCGCTAAACTGAGCAGTCGCTCATTCGAAGTGGACGCTCTCAAATATGTTTTCAACCGTCGTAGTGAAGAAAATGAGCTCTCGGCTTCCGCTGTTGATACGGGCAGAGTCGCTAGGATCTTGAGGAGTCGATGAACGTTTGGGAATAGGGCCTCCGGACAGAGGGCGACTGCCTGTATACTGCACACGGCACGGGCGTTTCACGTTTCTCCCTCTTGCGTTTGGCAGCCCGTATGAGCAGCTCGCATTGGAGTACAGGACCTGAAACCAGGCCTGAATAGAGCTCCTAAAACTCTTCAGTGCCGGGAGCTGCCCCGCTTTCCAAGATCTTTGCAGGCAGAAGCGACGAAAGTAATTGCAACGTACGCCGGTGCTTTTTAAATCTCCCATCTAACTTTGTGATCAGGTAATTCATGAAAGGAAGGAACACGGAACGCTTAAAATGCTCTTCCGTGCTTCCAGCGGGAATGTTAGAGCGGTGACGTGTCCGACTTGTTACTCGCGGCATCTAAATTTTGACTCCAGCTGTCTCGGCCATTTTAATGGCGGCTTGGAAAATTTCCAAGTGTTTGTGCATAAACGCTTGCTCTAATTTTGCAATGTTTTTGTGTGTTGCTGTTTAATTTTTTATGACAGTATAGCTATCTTTTTTTTTGTTTTGTCTGGCCGGCATGCGTTGGTAATGCAGTGGTACCTCAAAAAGCGGAGGGAGTTATGTGCTGTAAGGAAGCTTTTAAAGTTGGTGGGCCGCAGCTACGGTAGAACAGTGAGCCTCCACGCCCGTATTCCTGTAACTGAAGCCTGCTCCGTTTTGAAAAACAATGCAGCTTTACCCGTTTTATCTTAACAACGCCTCCCTACTCTTTGCGCGAGTGTCCGTACCGCCGAGTTCACCGTGCTTCGTCATTTGGGGGGGGGGGGGGGGGGGGGGTAATAATGCCGGTGAACCCCTCCCGAAATAAAATCCTGGCTACGCCACTGCTTGTTAACCGAGCGACAGAGAATCTGTCTCGAACCGATGGTTACAGAAACGCCACGGGTTTGATAATTATGCAACATAAATTATAATATTTCTTGTGAATGTGCAATTAAATGACTAGAGAAACCGTTTGTCATCATTTACGCGAGTTATGAAAAAAAAATACCACTCAACTTCAACGTCCCGAATGTGCTGATAATTTCCGGGAACTAAATGCGCGAAATAATGATAAATATTGTATTTAAAAACACCGCCAAGTTCGATTTTGATATGGGCGGACATTGTGACCGAGAAGACACCTTCGATATCTTATTTTACAATTGGAATAGGATTCAGGCAATGTTGACTAAGTCATAACCTGTACGGACGCTTGTGTGCCGAACAAATCACTCAATACCGCGCTAGTATTCCTACCCGTGGCGACACCTCGAAAAGGCGGGAAGACCGATTTTCCGTGACGTTCAAGCGTAACATCAGAGTAGGCTCGTAAAGGCCGGTTCACACATCTGCGTTCCGAGCTACAGGAACGACAGAAACGACACGAACGACATGACACCGGGACAACCTTGACAGATGATTGCTTGATAAAGCTGCTCATTGCATTATCTGTCACGCTCTGTAATGCGAACATAATCGTCCCGGTGTCATGTCGTTCGTGTTGTTTCTGTCGTTTCTGTCGCACGGAACGCAGATGTGTGAACCGGGCTTGAGGTAAAGACCGACCTCACCACCAGTTTCGCAACGCCTCCTCTGGCGCAATGCATTGCGGGAACTGTGGTATTTCCGCACGAGGGTAAACACCACTGTAGGCTTGCGGGTGTCGATCACGAGCCGTCTCGTGCACTACCGCTGCCTCCTGTGAAGTACAACTATGGCTGCGTCACGCACGCTCGAGACAGATGGTGAGATCGGTCTATTGGTCAAAGCGAACGGCGAGCTCTCGTTATCTTTCTTTGTTGGGGGTGTTTCCAGATATTGCGTTTTCCTGGTTGATAACAATAAACTATTGATATGTTGGGCCTGAAATATTCACTACGGTACACACGGATGAGCACTGTTGAATACTATATAAATAGGATTACGCTTCCAGCGAGAGCTCGCGCACCTATAGAATCGGTCAGCTGCCCAATGGCAAAGAAGACGACGTAGGCGATAGATCTCCGCCAGCTTCGATTTTACAAGCTACAACAATGCAAATACCTCGTTCATCGACTCTTAAAGACTACCGAAACCGACCGATTAACCTCACCGTCACTACCTATTTCGGAACACTTGCAAGACGAGAATGCAAAACGTCAGTTTAGGTATTTCGCGTACATTACTGGGCACGAAATAAGCCTCACATGATTCTACAAAAAATGAGCGGTATACTAAGCCACCACTGCGTCGAGAAACACCCCTTTTAAAAAAAGTTTGGAACGATTCAGCATCTCGCGAGCTTCGAGTGAGCAGTGCACGCGGCCAAAAGCACGACAGAAAGCAGCAATTACATCCGGCCGTCTAGCTGCCGAGCGCCCAGCCTCAGCTTCATAGGGCACGCTCCTTACGTAAACAAATATCCGCTAGACAGGCCGAGCACGCGCCCAAACGGCCAAACGTATCTAAAAGGCCGCCACGCCGCACGCACCACTCCAGCAATGTAAGCGCGCAGCGCACTGCATGCGTACAAAGAGTGAGGAGCATTTGCGCTTGCGCCACCTGCGCCCTGTCCGAAGCGGACACCGTAGTGCTCTGCGAACACGCGAAGAACGCATGACGTCAAGAAGCCAACGCCGCATCGATGAAAGAGAGAGAAAGAGAAATGTCATCTAGACGTACGAGTAAAACAAAACAAAAAAAAGTGTCGACGAAATGTAGTAAGCTCTGTCGAGCATCGAATGTCGAAGAGACGATCTGCGGATGACACATCGATGAAACGAATGTCGAAGAAACAATCTGCCGATGAAACATCGCAGGGTCGATGAAACGATCTGTCTATGAAACCTTGTTCGACGAACTGATTGCCCAATATAAAACTGCGCGCCAAGAATGACGCGGCTTGCCACATGAAAAGTGGCGCGCCCTACATGATCGAGAGCGCGACAAAGAGCCACATGGGGACGGCCCCAAACTCCCAAACCACTCCACACCAAACCAAGCAAAGTCATGCCAAAGTCAAACCAATCCAAACGAAATCAATTCAAGGACGGCTCATGTATCAAGATAATGAATGCTGAGAGTATTTTATAAAGGCCGAGATGACTGAAAAACAATGCCGGCCGATGATTCCTTAAATCGCAGCCTACTCCGGCTAGCACGATCGATCAACAAAAGCAGAAGCAACTCGAGTGAGAAGGAAAACTCGGCCTCCGCGGCCTCTGCTCATAGAGAGCATACGACTGACGGACACCACTGCCAACAGGGATTATGGTGAGATTTCAAACCGTCGTCACGTGAAACAACCCTATACCTAATATTACCGCCCTCCCCCCCCCCCCCCCCCAAAAAAAAAAAAAAAAAAAAAATTGGTTGATGCATATGTTTACTATATATACCTGCTGCACAAACTTCCGTAGAGGTACGTGTGGGTGGCACAAAAAAAAAAAGAAACGGGGGTGATTTATGTAGCAATTGTTTATTTGTGTACAAATGAGCGACGTATGCACAGGGAGGCGATGCTGTAATCACTGCGACGTTTTCCGTGTAACCTGCCGGAAGGCGCGTTTGTGTTTTTCCGCCGCCCTTGTCAGCAGGCGAAAGTTCAACACACCCACTTTCGTCAGCTTGCATTTAGTTTCTTTCGTAATTAATCCAGGTTAACGAAATTTGGTAGAAATGTACGGAGCATAAGCATTAACATAGTACTTTTTTTAAAATTGGATAAGTGACTCAGAAGTTCACTGTTTTGGGGTAGTTTCCCCGCCGCACGACTCACGCGAAGACAAACCAACGGCTTGCGAGAAACAAAAGAAAAACACAAAGAAAGCAACCGGTAAGCGTGATGACCTGTGAGTGTGAGGACCTGTGAGTGTGAGGACCGTGAGGACCGTGAGGACCTGTGTGAGTGTGAGGACCGTGAGGACCGTGAGGAGCTGTGAGTGTGAGTGCCATGAGGACCGTGATGACCTGTGAGTGTGAGTGCCGTGAGGACCGTGATGACCTGTGAGTGTGATGAGCGTGATGACCTTTGAGTGTGAGGACCGTGAGGATCTGTGAGTGTGATGACCTGTGAGTCTGATGATTCGTGATGACCTGTGAGCGTGATGACCGTGATGATCTGTGAGCGTGACGACCGTGATGATGACGGCGAGTGAGTTTCGGTTTCGTGTTGAACCGTGAGGGTGAGTCCGGGTGATGACCCTAATTTGAATAAATCGTGATCGTGAGGGGGCGTGAGTTCTGATTGAGGAAAAAATGTTGATCGTGAGTTTGAGTGAGGACAGATTAAAATGCCGACCTATGGCCGCAAGTCGCGGCTTTGACTGCATTCAAGTTGATCGAAAAGCGATTTCTCTGCCCTTGAAGCCTCACTTCCATCTGAGTGAATATCCGCTCTACAGAGATTAATTCAAGACGGCAATTGCAGCCGTGCGCAAACAGTACAAATAGAAAAACAAACACTACAATATAAATACTGGCCACGAAGTGCCGTGCGGGGAAACAAACTCATGGCTTGGAACCGCATTGGAGCGGCTCGATTTATTGGCTTTCAAATAATTACGGTATGATCGAGCGTTTTCTTTTCAATAAGAGATTCATCCCCTGAGCCATTAAAAATACTCTCAGATGTATGGCATTGCTGGAAAAAAATCAACATGCTGGGAATATTTTTCATTGCTTAGGAAGTCACCGAGAAATTCCGTACGTTCAAAACGACCAGTTAAAAAGGCGGAAACGCAGAGCTCGGGAGTAGTGTTCGGGTTAGTGTGTTGTTGTATTGATGTTTGTATGTGCGATGCATGTGTATGCGCTCAATGTATGTTCGGCTGATGCCTGTAGTATGCATAATGTGTCTACATGTGTGTATAATAGAGGTTCCCAAAGCGCAATAGTGGCGTGAGAAAATAAAAGTATTTTCTGTAGGACATGAATTGAGCGGTACCTGGCGCCACCTAGCCTAGCTGCTTGCGATTACTCTGCTTGACCCTGCCATCTGGTGGCAAGCGATTTAACCTCCTTTTACTCTACGCGGCTACGCCAGGCTCCCGAAGCAAGCGGCGTTCATTGAAAGCTCGTCGAGGGCGCTCTTCAAAAGTTACGTCACGATGACGCCTGATTGACGCCACGGTGACGTCAATATGCTAATCACCCACTCCGGCTTTTCGCGCTTCCACCGCTGTGTTTACAACTGGCGCTCTTACCACGCTCAAGCGCTGGGTTCGTGTTTTTACCGCTGCAAATCTAGCGCTAATATCGCTCGGCGGCTTGGCGCTCGGCCGGCTCGGCTGCGTTGGTTATCAACGGTCGTCGGCGCGCCGGGCGCCGGGCGCGCGTGAACGCCTGCGCTGTGACCTTAGTGCACAAGTGCTCCGAGTCCGATTTCTCCCGTTCCGAGGAAGGTGGCTTGCTTGGATCGGCGTACATAGAGCATAAACTTGAGCTTGAACACTCGCGTGTTCTTCAAAGGGGATGCCTTGGCGTTACTGTGCTGCGAAATGGCGTTCTTTCTATTCCCGAAGGATTTCCAAAGCGAGAGGTAGGTTTGGTATCGGTTCTATTTGCTCCAACTCTATCCGGGAAGGGAACTTGCGCGCTTTGCTCTTTCAGCGGCGCAAGAAGTGAGTAATACCCCGGTCAGACGGCGTTCTAAAGATCCTTTTCACTAAGCTACTTTATAAAATCGGCGAACCAGCGCACGCCGCAGAGCACGCGCGCACTCCACATCGCCAGACACGGACAGCGGAACGCTGTACGTGTCTGGCGGTGCCAAAAACAGCAGTTTTTGCCACTGCTTAGTGCACAAGACGACGAAGGCATGTTTGGTGCAGTCGCTGTTCCAACAGGCACTTGTCTGGAATATGTGGAAAAGTACTTTATGATAAGTATTCCAGCTCTTATCTACAAAGATGGTGTGTTAAAGAATCTCTGTGCTTCCATGGCAAAGAACTCTGTAGACCCTCTCTGTTCAGCAGGCTGTAAGGAGAGGTTTCTCCGAATGTTCTGCCACCAACGACTCCTTTGGCATTTACGCCTGCTGAACAGAGAGCTTCAGAAACCTGTGCTGAAGAGAACAGCAGCCGCCAGGAAAGCACAAACGTTGTGAGGTGCATGCATGATGCACATAATAAATAGAAAAGCTCTTGTTTTTTGCAGGTATTTAGAGGGTATTTTTTGCAAATATATTTTTATCTCTCGTGTTTTGTGTTGTCCACTATACCTTCCTGTGTTTTGTTGTGTCTACATGTGATGTGAATTACTGTTCTAGATTTCTTGTACAAATGTGTGAAAATAATGAATCATGAATGAAATGTACGTGCGTTCGTCCTTGTTTCCGCCTCATGGCAGAAGCAGCTAGTTGAAGTTGCCTTGCTGTGATAAGCAACCAATGCTCCAGTGCATGTTGGAGCGGGAAGAGAAACGAGAAAAGAAGGAAGAGGATAAAAGGGAGGGGGGAGGGGGGGGGAGGGGGGGGGGGTAAGCGGCGAGCACGCCCGCCGGCGGAGCCGCGCGCGCCGTGCAGGACAACTTGCGCCATCTATGGGCACCTGTATCGCCTGAAGATAGCGTACGGACTCCCTTACCACCCTCTCCATCTATAACTTTCGTTCTCCTCTTCGTTGGTTCTTTTTCTTTTCTCCTCGTGCCTTCGCTCGTTTAGCCGCTGGGGAGCGCCACAGTGAATAAGCATACAGAGGTCCCACTCAAGGCTCCTTCCGGTAATCGGGTGTTAGGCAGCGCCCCTCACCACATATCGCGAACTAAACACTTTTTATGTTTCTGATTTCTTGTTACAGAACGCCGTGTAAAAGTAATCGTTATAAAACAAAGGAATTACACCAGTAATGCTAATTTTTAAAAACATAACAGACCCAATTTTTTTCGGGAAGGAATAAAAGAATGCTTGACCGAAAACCGTTACACGGTTATCCAATTAGAGGACAGAGAGGAGTCGAGGCCATCATGGCGTCGGGCGACGGGGTGCTGCCAGGCTGCTGCGGAGATTGCGGAGTACACTTGCGTTTTTGGCGTTTAAATTCGAAGCATTCGAAGCTGATAATAAAGCACCCGCTGAGAAGCTGGTAAGCTGTATATTCAAATTTTTGTTATTGCAAATAGCATTGTGTTATATTTTATACTTCGCTTCTCTGAAAGTTGACGTTTCCGTGGCAAATATCGCTGACAAACTCGCCGTTACACAGACTCATATAGTGGTGAATTATAAACGTGTGTATATTCAGTTTTGTGAGGTGCTGATTTTCCTCCTTGCATCAATGAAGCTAGTGCCGAATCGTCTTTCTATTCGGAATCATGAACAACAAAGTAACCGCGGCTTTGCACATGTAGAGAGAGGGTCGAAACTGATGCAGCCCAAACGAAGCTGAAGAAATCGCTGAGCGTACTCCGGCGTCGCAAGTTTCGATTTAGAATTTACTGATCGCGTTCATTTTTAGTGTTCTCAAGTAGTGCCCTTGAAATAAGGGCACCCAACTAGTGCAAACATATGCGATCGTTCTGGTAGGTACAAACCCTAGTTCAAATCGTGTTAGAAAAAAGAAAATAATTCTTCGGTGAATTGCTGCGTTGAAAACGGCACCACGTCTCCTTGTCAATCGGTGTTCGGAAAAAATTTATTGTTCACATCAGCTAAAAAAAAAAAAAAAAAAAAACGGAAAGAAAAGAAAAAAAAAAAAGCTCATGGGGATGTTGCAGTTTAAACTCTCACATGTTCTGTTCTGTTCATGGTATTAGTCCGCACAAAACTAAAAAAGATAATTTTATTAAGAAACCTTGTACGACTCGTCATGTGCGCCATTTACTTGATCAGTAAAAGAGCTCCGAGCGCTCTAAAAAGCCTGTGCTTTATTTAAGTAACATAACTTATGACACGGAGAACAGTCAGACGCTTTCAATTCTGTAGAATTTCTTAATTGCTGTAGATAATGCTGTGCGCATGCAGTTTTGAGTTTGTATTGTTTACTTGTGCAGTACAAATATGATTTGATGTGCTCTATTTTTCATGCCTCTTGATGTCCTTCTGACCTGTCAAAATGTTCGATCATGTTCGATCATCGCGTTTCATACTTGCCCTAAAAGCTGCCATCCACAATATTTCTGTCATAACATGCCAATACTCCGCAAAAAAAAAAAAAAAAAAGTTGTCGGCTTTGTTTTATGTTTGTAAATTGACCGGCCTCCGTGCAAACTTTGTTCTATGGCTGTATTATGTGCTATGTTTGTGACTCTTTTTGATTGAATTATACCATGCAGAGATCCAATAAACAGTCCCCTACGTGAAAAAATGCTTCCTTGTCTGAATGTGATCGCCTGGAAATGGTGTCCTGTCACCTGTGACGGGCGCTTCAAACTAAAGCAATATGCAACGCGAGAACGCGAGGAACGGAAACCAAAATACCATGGGGGCCGCCATCTTTGAAAGCAAAACAACAAAACAGAAGCATAAAAAGTGGTTTAGTTCGCGATATGTGGTGAGGGGCGCTGCATGCAAAAATACTCTCAACACCATGTCTCCCGATTACCACAGGCTTATTCTACAGTGGGCAAACTGTATATGATAAACTGTGGGGAGCGCGTTAGAATAGCCAAAGCTACGGCTGCGCAGGCCTGTCTACGCCATAATTTCGTGCTACCGTGCTAAAATGAGCCAAGAGGCTGCTTCGGATTTGCTTTTTTTGAGAGCGGCTTTTGGTTTTGCGGGCGAATGGTTTACCACTCCTCCGTGATATGCGGTTGACGCAACGGTTGACGAAGGAATTGTGGCTCGAGGAATAGCAAAGGTGAGACAAAAAGTGCTCGAACTGGGTGCCGGTTGTCTCCGAAACATCGCAGTGCTGACGATGAGAAGACTGAGTGACTGCATGCTTTCGAAACGTAAGTTTCTTTACCTGCAGGGTGAAGCCGGCTTCGGATATAAATACAGTTCGCGGAAAGCTCGTGTTACGTTTTTATTTGCTGCTCCTCTCGCTCCTTACAGTAGACTTAGTGTTATCGTTAAGCCTTATTGAGCTCGATTTGCTCGATTCGTGGCCGCCATAATGAGATGCAGGCGACGGAGGAACTTTTGCTCCCCTGCTTTACACACTAAACACTATCACACCCTTTTGGGTGTAAATGGCTTGTCCTATAACTAACGCCCTTATGGGTGTAGCAAAACGCCCTAAGAAAAGGGTGTTTTCCTAACACCCCTTAAGGACGGCGTTATTCCGAACACCCTTAAAATAGGGTGTGATTCCACTGTACACCGTTTTATTAGGGTGTTATGACTGCGCAGTACGCCCTCGAAATTGGGTGTACCGCCGCCAGAAAGGTAAGTAAAAAAAACGCAATGACCAACACCCATAAGATAGGGTGTAATAACCCAAAAGTCTGCACGAAGAAATGACTGCGAATGAGTCGAAACATGTCTGGTTCACTTTTTATTTTTCGATCAAGATCATACTAGTTTCTACTAAATTCTCTTTAGACGATTGCGAGCAGGCCATCTGGCCGTAGCCATGTCTCTGCTAACTACGTTCACAAAGACGGAACGACCGGAAGTTACTTGGGACGCAAGCGGCAGTTCATGTTTGTAAACAGTAAAATGGTCTATTGAGACGGAGGCAGGACTACTATCAGAAGCATGCTTGCAGAGTACTTACATTTAAGGAAGCGATCTCATGTAATCCGTGATAGATGCATAATCCGATTCGAACAGCACAGAACAATTCGCAAACACAATTTAGGGGATGAAGGCGGTAGCTCACATCCAACGGAAGTCTCGCGGTCACCGATGAGCGGTTCTCTGTCGTGATAGATGCACAGTCTGATTCGCGCAGCACGAAACAACGCAAACACAATCTTGAGGATGAAGGCGGTTGATCACATTCAACGGAAGTCTCGCGTCCGCCGATGCTTTGCCGAAACGCGTTCTACAAACACAGCACACTAATTCCATAGACTCCGACGAAGTAAACGGACATTATAAAAAAGTTGGCATGGATGCATTCCGCCGTTCACGACGAAAAACCACGGTCGCGAAATGGAACTCGTCAGGACCTGCTTGCACGGAAAACAGGAGAGCACTGAAGGACGCTTTTCGGAAACCGGATTCGCGTGGTCCCTACAACTCACCATAACCTGGCAAACGGCGAAGGCTATGACCCCGGTGAGCCCATCAGCGCGTCAGAAAGGGTCGCGTGACAACTTTTCGTCCAAGCGTTTTTGTCCTACGGAGAGCGGTCACGTGTTTCGCTCTACCCCTCTGATTCGCTAGAAGCGGCCTTCGCAGTCGCTCACAATCACACGAAGACACAAAAGGAGGTGTGGAAGCTTATCAGAAGACGAGGTCAAAGGGGGTGGACAACGCAGCTAATCTCCCTCTGCTGCCTCCTGCGCTGCACAGGGAGGGTCGCCTTGCGTGCGGGACCTTGGGGTTGCTGTTCGAGTGGCGGCGGTTCACTTTCGAAAACTGTGGAGCCGGGGAGTGGCTTATGCTGTCTCGGTAGAACTCGTTGATCGTCGTCTTGTTTATGCGTTTGAGTTCCTTCTTTGCCTTTTTTTTTTCTCCATGTGTTTGGAAGTTTACTTATTGGTCCAGTCAGGTGAGGCTGTACTACCCGAAATAAGGGCGCCACAGCTTCTTCAAAGCTTCAGCGCAGTTAAAAAAAAAGATTAAGCAAAACGGTATTTGCTTGCTGTTAGCCCGAGAAAGACTTCTCGGGCTAAAAGCAAGCAGATTCCGTTTTGCTTAATTTTTTTTTTTTAACGTAGTATTTTAGGCGGTCAAGAAATAGAAATACATCTCCGGCATAGCCGATTCACGCAGGATATCTCTCAACACTTAACCAAAAACGGCGTCGGTACGTTATGTCAGGATGGCGTCGGCGCGACTCATCCCATTTGTTAAGTATTGGCTAAACCAAAATGGTGTGGGCACAATCGTTTCGATTCGATCCAATATCGGCGCAATACGGTGTGTTTCCTGGGCTGTATATTTACACGTCTTCGGTCACCTTTTGCGAGCGGAGGTGATTTTTTAAATCGAAGTTGAACTGATAAAACTGATGCACGCGCGACACGTAATTTTCGGCTCGTGTCGGACGGAGAGTTCGATCGGAGTTGCAAAAACTATTCTCTAGCACTTCCTAATCATACGCGCCTTCGTGTGGCGATTAATCATTCTCGATGTTTGTACCGCCGTACATCAGCAACCGTTTCAGCAAAGCAATAAACATGAACGGTTATGAAATCATGGGTGTTTTCGACAGTATCAACACTACGCCCCTCTCACACCGTGTGAATGAAGGGCGTAAAATTCGCACATACACCCTTTTTACACGATTTCAGAAACCATCGCTACAAGTGGGGCGTAAAAAGGGCGTGTAAGGGGTGTAAGACGTTAACACACCCTTTTTACGCCCACTGATATTCAGAAATCGTGTAAAAAGGTTGGTAAAAAGGGTTGTTTT
>JABSTQ010003779.1:0-17300 GCA_013358835.2 Ixodes persulcatus
CTATTTACGACGAAGGGGAACTAGCGAGCGGTCGTATGAGAGTGAAAAATAATAAAATCCGGAACTCAGAAAAGATAAGACAAAACACACACATACACACGTACACGCAAGACTAGCTTTTTAAAATGGTATCGACTTGGGACGGGCTGACGTACTTTCACAGCTTATGTCTTGGACGCCAGTTTCTCTGAAAATTTAGTGAGGACAGAAATAGACGTCCGTGCATATTCCCAATTTCGTTTTGTATGGTTTCACAGAGAGCGAAGCAAGCAACGTGTCGACGTTAGGGCAGTTGCTTACTTATTCCTAACTGCATAACAATTTGAAGACCATATCGGTTAAAACACCGCGCTTTGAATGTACGTCTTAAATTATAAAGAACTTGATAAGGGCCAATATTTGTAATCCCCCTAAAAGGTTAGGATTTGAAATAGAAAATTCGGAGATAATAATGTAGTTAATGTATATATATATATATATATTTTAAAGTAATATTCTACTAAGCTCCTCGGTCGTTTTCCTTTGAAAAAAAGCACAATTTAATAACCGTAAAATTTATGGTTTTAATATCTGCTCTATTTGACATGCGCGTTATTGTTCTTCGCTCTTTGCACGTGTACAGTGCCAACATTTATTGCACAACCGCACAGGCTTCTACATAAACATTGAGTTGACGTATCCTAATCGGCACCATCGAACTATCGAGTGTGCTATATATTTAGGTCGATGCGGACTTTCAAGTAAAAGGAACTGCCGTTTCTTTATTCCTGTCAGTCATGTCGCGGAGACACTCAGTATCATCTCACGAACTCAGTCTCCTCTCACAGAGCCACTCAATATCATCTCATAAACTCGGAGTCAAATCACGGAGTCAATGAAATTCCCTATCAATCACGCCTTGAGTGTAAAGGAGTCTGAGTGAGTGGGCTACCCGAGGTTAACGACCCTTGAAATGTTTGTGTTTGTCTTTATAGTAGCGTCAAATGCTCCAATACAAGATGCGCAGCCCTTAGGAGCAAATGGCGCCGCAGGACAGAAATGAGCTGCCCTTGAAAGCGAGTGGCGGCGGAGCAGTCGCTTGTGGCACGTATTTCGCGCGTTCGCACAACAAGGGTTGGCGGAACTTGTAAGAAACGCCAAGCATAGATTTTATCAGGGGGCTTTAGCTCAGGTATGCTTGTAACGCCCACTATACGTTTTAGAGCGCAGCTCTTAAGGCACGGCCACATTGGCGTCGCGGAGGCCTGCGGCGCGCCGGTCGTCGCTGCCGGTTGCCGACCGAAACCAGTTTTCGGCTTCAGCGGCGTGACGTTCAGCGCCCGCAGAGTCAACCGCTCCTTGCACGGTTCAGAGCTCGGCGCCGCTCGCCGCAGAAAAAGAGGAGCCAATGGGAGGTGGCGTAGATAGTGACGTTGCCGATGCCATGGCACGCTCAAAGCCGGTCCCCCGCGCGTCTTTCACGTTCCGAAGGACGTGTTTCGTGTCGTCTGCTATCCCTACTTCGCCCCGATGCTTTCCTCAACGGAGCGGTTCCTTGAAGCTGTGCGACTGTTTCCCTTTTTATATGACAAGACCACCCAGACTACCAAGATAATGACGCTAAGAACAACCGCTGGGAAATTATAGGAGAGGAATTCGGAATTACAAGTGAGTTTCTCCGTGGCACTTGTTGCATGTCGTCTGTGTTGTGACGGATGTCGTGTTGATTTGGTGACACTTTCGAAAGTAGCCTTCATCTCTGGCGCGCCGCCGGTGCAGCAAAGCACGGACCTTTCCTTCGTTGTCTTGGTAGAACCAACTCGGCCGGACCCAAAACCTGCGCCTCCTTCCCTTTAGAGCGCGGCGACCGTCGCAAGATCAATGAGCAGGTTAAGATAATCACATTCACGCTGATCACCAGTCATCATGGACACCTACCATGTAGGCAGCGAGTGCGGTTTCGATGCTGATATATGCGAAAAATGAGAGCCGAAACAGAAGAATCTACCGAAGAGCAGACGACGAAAGAGCGCGAAATCCGGCGGGAGGCGCGCACGCCATCGCGAGAGCCAGTGCTGTCACGTGACGGCCGCAAAACGGAGGCCAATGTTGACTCCTCGCGTTGGGACGCCGGACGGCGGTGCCGCCCAGCGGCGCCGACCGGCGGCGCCGTTCACGCTAGTGTGGTCACGCCTTTAGGCGGCCCGGTTTCCGGCTTGAGCGGCGTCGCCGTCGCCGTCGACGTCGGCGTAACCGCGGCGACGTCGACGACGACGTCACGTACCGTCCCGGCAACGGCGTCGCCGTGACGTCGACGTCACGTGACCTCAGGGGGGCCATTGCGGTTAATTGACTTCAGGGGAGTCACGTGACCCCTGACCCCCCTGAGCGGGTCATGTGACCCCCCCGGTGACCCCTCTGAGGAGGTCACTTGGCCTAAGGCGACCCCGGTGACGTCACGTGACCCCCGTGAAGTCATGTGACCCCCATGAGTTCACAGGGTCAGGCAACGTTACTAAAACACTCAGTTGGGAAACTGCCATAGAGACTGCCCTGAAAAAGTGTCCCCGATCTGTCCTCGCGAACCGAGCTAATGGCGAACACGACGCCGCCATTTCTCCCGCAGCGGCCACTCGAGGAACCGCACGTTACTTCCATTTTGAATATAATCGGCCAGAACAGATACAGTGGAAGAGGTTACAGGGGTGCCACCCCCAGCGGACGCGCCGCGTCTTAATAACCGAAGTTAAAATGCACCTAGGTCGGGACGTGCTACCTGAAAGCGCCGCTGAGGCATGGTCGTATAAAAACAATATTAAATATGCCGCAAAACCTTGCAAACTACAGATTTTAAAAACATCACGCGCCCTTCATTTTGTACTAATCTCTAATAAATATCATACAAAAAAAGTATTTTTCGTTTGTTTTTACGCAAAAACATGCTTTATAAAAGCTCAAGGTGACCACAGTACAGACAAATGATAAAGAGTGGCGCTGTTATCGCATTTAGCTCGGTCTCGGTGGACGCCAGCGGCCCAGGTTTCGACGGCGAGTTTCCCAACTGAGTATTCTAGTAACGTTGGGGTCAGGCGACGCTACGAGGGTCACGTGACCTCACGGTTACACCAACGGCGACGGCGACGCCGACGCCGCTCGAAGGGAAGAGTAGCAGGCAGGATGAGGAGGTGAGGAGGTGGGAGGAGGGGTATACTTCCCCTCAGTACCCTTCCCTCCTCCTCCTCAAGGGCTGCGCTCTAATTCGGCGCTCCATGGAGTCGTAAACGGCTTTCATTTTCTTAAATTAAGATTTAGCGGCAAGGCTAGACCTTATCGGGGTCAAGCCCTGCCGCTAATTATCTTAGTAATTAACGCGTATCGCCTATTTGGATTTTTCAAAAGCGTTTGATCATGTTCCTCAGTGCTCACTACTCGCTAAACTCTCTTCACTTCACAGTGACTCTTTTACTTTCTCCTGGATACGTAACTTCTTAACGCTACGACGCCAATAAACAGTGTACGGTAATTACCAATCTAACATATCTGATGTAGATTCTGGTGTGCCACAAGGAACCGTGCTCGGGCCTCTTCTTTTTTTAATATACGTGAACGACTTACCCGATTCCATCTCGTCCAAAATACGCCTCTTTGCGGATGGCTGTGTTATTTACAGGCAAATTCCCAATCCCGATGATCACATCATGTACTACAGGTCTTACTGAGCGAGTTGGTACATACTTGAATACTTGAAGACGAAGTATTAAAGGAAGAAGTTGTTAGTCAGCGGTGTGTATGTCTTTCCCTCTCACGGTTTTTCTAATTTGTAATTGTTCAGCTGACCCTATTCAAGATCACATCATGCCCCAGCAAGACCTAAACTTCATCAGTGCTTGGTGCGACAATTGGCTTATGTCTCTTAATGGTTCAAAATGTAATGTAGTACCTTTCAGTCGCAAACAATCGCCATCGCTTCATTCATATCTTTTATACAACTCACCCCTCTCATTCTCATCATCTTACAAATACCTTCATTTTCATCTCTCTAACAACCTGTCATGGTCTAACCACATCGACGCCATTACAAGTTCCGCATCCAAAACACTGGCATACTTGCTACGCAACCTTTTCTCTGCACCCCTGTCACGATGTGGGGGAGAAATAAAAGAATATTAATAATCCCACTCCCAGATTAACAAAAATTACTTTAGAAGAACAGAAGATTAAGGTTCAACCGGTGACAAGCGATAGGTCCACGCCTGGTGTAGAGGCCGGTGGAAAGGCGACGACGCGTAGAGTTATAAAACAAAACAAGTTTAATATGCCGAAACATGCATCATTCGGCCGGCACGGCCACGAAGGAGAGAGAAAAAAAAGAAATAACTAACACAGCAGTCTAGCAAAAATCTCGGGGCACAGGCACTAACATCCCGGTTAGCAATACCACAGATTTCCAAGACAATGAAATTGAATGAATTGAAACAAAACTAAAGATCAGAAACTCGAACCCGTAGAATACAGGAAAACACAAAATCAAAGTCTCACTCTAAAAAAAAGGGTGTAGACGTTACACCCCTTGTCACATATACGACACCTCAAAACTTCAGTTGGACGTACAGCGCGCTGACGTCGAACTGACTGCCCCAACTTTTACGAGAGTGTTGATGACGGTGCGATATGACATATTAAACAACTAAAGTACGTATCAAAGTCTACAGGAAAACAAATACACAGGTTTTGCAGTTGAGCCTAGAAAATCCCGATAACTTTTTTTGCAGTCAGTCACACTTACATTAACTATTTTAATGAGTTGTACAACTCGGTTATCAAGCTGCTCATGAAATTTGATAGCGTCGGTACAACGTCAGTGCGCTGTACATCCAACTGAAGTTTTGGGGTGTCGTATATGTGACAAGGGGTGTAAGGTCTACACCCCCTTCTTTTAGAGTGCTTATCTGAGCGGATCCAAGTCCATACGCTGCCGAAGGTTGACCTGGGTTCCCGGACGATGAAGACTGGTCTGTTGATCGGAGAGATGATTCGTAGAAAACACCGCGCCACGCACAGATTCGCACCGGAGTGCCACAACCAGGCCCACAGGCAGAAACACGCACCGCAGTGCAAGCACACACGCGCCCGTAGGCTAAAATAACTCCCGGAGGCTAACTAAGGCCTCGGCCCAACGTTCCGAAATACGGAAAATCCCGTCGCAGGAAAGGAAAAAAAACGATTACCAGCGGAGCCCCGGCCAGCTCCGGGGGTCTCTAGCTTCTACCCAAAAAGTGGTACCCCTACCACGACGACGACCGACCCCAACTCCCGCCAAAACCCCCCCTCTATACACCTTTTGTTCGTGGGCGCCGCCATCTTCAATTCTGGAACTTCCGGTATGCGTGAAAACATCGCTTTCTTCTCGCCTCGACAATAGAACGTGTTAACATTTTAATTTCAACCGTCAGTCGTTCTTGTTATGACCCTTCTATACTTTTTTACTTGTTCGGGGTTGTAATCTCTTGCTCTTTGTTCGGAACGCATACCGGATTGGGGGACAGCGTGGCTGGGTGCGAGTCTAAACGAAAAAGGTCTATATATACAAAACATGACCATTTTGCGGAACATAACTTGGCGAATTAGAGAGGAGCTTCTTAGAGCCAATCAGAGCAATCAGTTTTGCCCAAAAAGAAAAAAACTTCACAAGCACATTTCCAGAGAAATCGACCTTGGAGCGACCTTGTGCGTCCGCGGGTGAGCCACCGCTCGCCGAGGCGTGGGAGAGAAAACCTTCAAGGTGAAACAACAACATTCTTTAAGGTTGACCTCGCCCATCCTCAGATGTCGGCGCCGTCCTGGGCTCCCTCCCAACGCTCCCCCTTTCCCCGACAGTCATCCCTGACGATTCGGAAAAACAATAGCTGTTTCCAGAGCGCCCGACAAACGCGCTGGCCAAGCGACCTTGAGCGCCCGGCTCAACAGGCAACTCCCCCTCTCTCTCCCGCGGACGCCACGGATCTCCAACCCAGAAGGGGAGAAAGGCGCGCCCCCGAACACGGCGACGTTTGGACGCCGCTACACAGACGATAAACGGATCTATCAGCGGAAAGTTAAAGAAAAAAAATAAACAGGGAAAACTGGAATTCGTGACAACCCCCCATCTACGCAAGTTACCGTACGAGACATACGTTCGCCCCATACTTGAATTTGCTTCCGCTGTATGGAACCCCCAGCAGAAATACCTTATTAATCAGATCGAAAGCATCCAAAATTGTGCAGTTCGTTTTATAACATCAACCTACTCTCGCCGAACGAGTGTCTCCTTTCTTTCAAACTCCATCCTCTTACAACCACTTGAAATACGTCACACCGCTGCCCTTTTATGCATCATTCATAAATCCCGCTATTCTAACACTAACGTTATCGCCCCCCTGCTTGAGCCTCCTAACCAAACATCTCGTCGTTTAACTAACAGCCGAAGTTATAAGCGCAATTTTGGTCATACATCTGCCTTCAATAACTCCTCACTACCACGCACAATCGTGCACTGGAATTCTCTTCCTGATCACATAACCGCACTTTCCGACCCTACAGCATTCCGAGTAGCTGTTTTAGATTTTTTAAGTACTATTTAGTTTTCGTTTACAGTGATGTTCTTGCCCACATAATGAAGTGCTATTGGGGAGGAGATCCAACAGTCACGCCTCTAGCGGTACGCTTCAGCTGTGGGGACAACAAACCAAACTTTCTTGTTTGTTTTTGATCAGAGAAATCGAAGACGACGATTCGAAGGCCGCTCCTCGTGCAACTAAAGCACTGGTCAGAGCGAAGCGCTCGTGGCCAGACCTTGCTCGGCCAGGTTCAATTTCTTTGTTACGCTGTGTTAGTAAACACCGGGCTGTGGGGACAACAAGCTTGATAAAGCGCCCCCTATAGTTCGATCTCCTGCCCAATATGTGCTTGGACCCTAAAATTTGTATAATACATAATTTTGTTAAAGTGTTTTTTCAGTTGTTATATTGCTATCCTGTTGGTACTGTTCTTTTTTGTTCTTTTAAATGTTGACTATACTGTAATTTGACCAAATCGCCCCCCCCCCCCTTTGTGTAATGTCCAGAAATGGACCTTCAAGGTATCATGAATAAATGAATGAATAAATAAATAAAAATTTTATATTTGCAGCTATAGTCACCAATTTGACCCAAGGGCTCAACATTTAACGCAAGTACCCTTTTTATAAATCCTGGACCGACTAGCGCGACATTATGTATACAATTAGTAATAAAACATTCAGAGGGAGTATCGCAAAAACCGAAAAAAAAACACATCCAAACCGTACCACTATGCCGGGAAACGTCCAACATATATACCTATGTTCTAGTTGCGAAAGCCCTTAGAAAAGACTACAAGCACACGTTTCCTGTTTCCACTAAATAAATAAATAACTATACAGTCACGATCAGAAGTGATTCGAACACGAGAGCGGTGGTCCAACTGCATTACAGCGCGATCTAGCCGCGCTTGTATAGGAACTGATATAGAGACTAGGCGCATGCGTTCATGCGGGCGCCGACAGTCCCTCTGCACCGCTCTATCTATTTCTTTTACCGGCCCCGGTGCAGATAATTCTTCGCTGCTTCTCAGATAGAGCACTCCAACCGTAATGGCGCTGATAGTGTCCAACAGCGTTACGAGCACGCTCCCCGCGAGCGCGAACTAAGGAAACGGGTGCACCATCATGGTCATGAGAAGCTGTCGGTGCTGGTTCAATGACGCAGAAAACGCTAATGGCGTGACGCATCGCTACGTAAAAAAGGTATTTAAATTGTTCTCGAGTGGATAGCAATGCCAGCTGCATAAAATGACACGCAAAGTTGACAAAGACCAGAAGTTCTAAGCAACGAACCGCGTTTTTATTTTATTTTTGGCAAGACAAGATATTCAAGAGATACTATATACTTCGTCTCATCCTACGATGGACTAAAAGCCAAAGCCACGGGCCGCCAGGCCCAATCACGTTCCACGCTTAACTATGACACGCTTAGCATCGATTAGGTTTGGGCGAATAATGCTCCGAATCCAAAAACACTGTTCGTTTTTATAGCTTCAACACCGCAAAGAGCCAGTACGTCGTGGCTTTCTTTGCAATGTAAAATTGTTGAGTCACTCAGTGCTCGATCCGAACCACTGTCCGCCCATTGCCGTCAGTGATCCCAGACGATGGGAACCGATACGTGCATCTGAGCCAAATACCGCGGAATGTCTAAGTGGCTCCGGATTGGATATGGCGGTTCGTAGCTTCTGCCTTTAGTCCATCGCAGGGTGAGACGAAGTATGGAGACATTAGTGAGTTTTAGTAGACCGTGTTTCCCCCTCCGCTAAGCCCCTCCGGTACCCGGAACTCTACAGCCAAGGTCATCGGCGCGCAGGCGCAGTGGCGATTTCTTCGTAGCGGTGGGTTAGCGAAGGGGGAAACACGGTCTACTAAAACTCCCTATTAAAGAGGGTGGGAAGCGTGCCCGCTTTCTGCTATCAGCTCCATCGGGGACGTATCGTTGCGTCCCAGAAGCGATAAAGAACGATTCGAACCGCCGGTAAAAGGAATAAGTAGATCGAGAGGAGCAGAGAGGCCATCGGCGCCGGCATGCACGCATGCGCGTATACTCTCCTATCAGTTCCCACGAGCGCGGCTAGATCGCGCTGCAGTGCAGTTGGGCCACCCCTCCCGTGTTCCAATTACTTCTGATCGTGACTGTATATGTATATATATATATATATAGTGCCCCAAATAACTTTCACCAAGCTCAAAAAAAAAAAAAAACGTGCCTGAGCACGTTAACGATTCCAGGTTAGCAGTCGTACTGCACTGGCAAAATTGTTCATCTACAGTGTAAACCAGTGTCGCCCCATCCTGGCAGACCGACCTTACGCTGTATAAACACTAAACGTCCAATTTGACATTGACTTAAAAAAAAAAAAAAAAAACGGAGCGCTTTGCGAGTGGGGAACCAACTGTATGGTGCTAGAAACTGACTTGGTTAAGTGCACAAGTTATCTTCGGTGCACCTAGTTAATTAGTTAATTAAGTATATTTTTCTATTTTTTAGAAATTATTCGTTTAGTGGCCGAAGTGTGAATTGGAAAGTAGTAGATCGCATTGAGAAACGCCCAAAGTGTTTCTTACATGACTTTTCGCGCTCCTTTTATTGACCTAAAAGGAAACCCCACGAAATAAAAAAAAAAAAAACGACCACGTGACAACGTGCCCGCGCATTACGCTATCAACGCTCTTAGGGCCGGTTGCACCAACGCCGCTTTGCGCAAAGCGGAGCTTAGCCGGGAACCTAAGCTAAGTTTCGGTTTCGTTCGGTTGCACCAAAATCGCTTATCGCTAAACCTAGCACTAAACTACGCTTATCGTAAGCGCTCAACATTGGGCGCTTTGCTTTTGGTTGTTTCTTAATCCTGGATTTAAAACATGGCGGCTGGTTCGTGGCGGTCGACGCGGTGGACGAAATTGGTTGTACAAAGTGTTTTAGGCTACAACAGCGTGAGAGTCTCGACAGAATGGCCTTCGATTGTGACAAGGATGCAAAATATTGTCGCGTGAAGTGTTTATCGACCCCTGTTTTCAAGCTGGATCTCCACTCTCAGTGCGTGTTAGCCCTAATGGCGCATTCACACTGGAAGCGGATCCGCGTTCGCGAAGCGGTTGCGGATGCGGTTCACGAGAGACCCCGTTCAGACACACCGAGAGGCGGTTGGCGGTTTCTCGGCGATCACGCGTGATCTTTTGAGACTTGCGTTTGCAACCCTGTTTTACAATCCACAATCCACTTTAATCGACAATCCAAAGCCAACATTTTGCTATTTTGGCACTCTGAAGATTTTTCTCCGGGACGTTCGCACGCATCACGAGTTCAGGCAGCGAAAAAAGAAGCATGAAGCCATGAACCCGCCAAACTCGCCTGCTGATTCCCTCGACTTCGCTCACAAGCAAAGCCCAGCTAGGCGCGCCTTGCTGACTCAGAACAGGATGCCCCCGACCTTTTCTTCGAAGTGGACCCTTCCCGCATGAATAGCTGACCTCGTTTTCGGGATAGAGGGCCAGTTTTCCCCCTTCGTTCGCTCTTATCATTTTCGAAGTTGTGAGAGGTGGGGTGGACCGTGGTGCGGGGGAATGTGTTCGGTGCTAGCCGGTCGTGGCTTCGTTGGTGGCGGACTCTCCTCTCGTCACTCGCGCGTCGATCGAGTCTACTATTTGTTTGACATTGAGCTCAAATAAACGCCGTATGGATTACCTCTGCATTGTCTGGTACGTACACTTTATTCCTTGAGTAGGTTCTCTTTATTTCTTTTGTTAGTAGTAAACGTTACAGGTCGAGCAAGCGCAGGTACCCTGCCCGCTCCGCTGTAGCGCGTTGGCTACGCAATCAGGCTCACGACGTCTCTATCGGCCTTCGTGGTGTTCATGCACGGTGTCGAAAGCTTTCAATAGTTCACGCGACTATCTTAGTGGGTACAAAAGCTGACATTTCGGTCGATCAGGGGTGGGCTCGGACGTTCTACGGGCAGAGTTAACAAGGCAGCGAGCTTCGGGCTGTGGCACCCGGAATAATAAACAAACTCTTACCCGAACCAAATCACTGTTACGAAGCCCGTTAAAATTACGAGTGAATTCTTTTCACGGCGGATTCAAGTGACGGACGTGAACACCGCGTTTCTCCGTTGATTTGTCTGCTGTTACGCTAGGCCTACAGCCCCTTGGACGCCTCACCAGCGACAGGTGCCATCTTGTATCGAAAGTCACTGACGTCACGTCAGCGTCGCGTTGTGATTGGTTGCCGCTTTGCGGTTCGTGAAAGCGGTTGGGAGAAATCGGTCCCGAAGCGGTTGGCAAAAACGCGCTCCGACCGCTCGATCCTAGCCGCTTTGCGGTTGAGAACGCGCGGATCCGCTTCGCGTTCGCGGATCCGCTTCCAGTGTGAACGCGCCATAACCGAGATACGTACGGAGCTGTGGGGCTCACGTCTGTCTTCACGTTGGTTATTCTGTCAACGAGCTTATTCGTATGTATACCTTACTGATTTTCGCGTAACTTTAACGTATTGTTATTTACCAGCTTGTTTATTTCTACTTGCAACGCATATCCTTCAATCCGATGAGCGCGTTGAATAGTGGCAGTACATGATCTCGGCGATCAGCTGATTGTCGACCCTTCTGCCGTTTGCGTCAGATTGCGGCGCTTTTAGATTATAAAACAGCGAAAAGTCAATTTCTTTTGTTTTCTGAGTTTTGAGACAATCTTCAGTGAATTTTCCTTGTCTCGCGAGTAGAATTTTGGCTTCAGAAAACTGTATCGTCCCATAACCGTAACGTTTCTGGTGATCGCGCTTTTTAGGAATATTTTGCTTTATATATTTCATTCGTGGCGACGACAACTTCTATTCGTGGCGACGACAACTCGACGACTTCTATTCGACGATTTCCGAACATTTTCGCAGCTGCCGTGGCGAGTTCGTCACTGTTTTGAACTTCATCGGTCTCAGGCATGACTTGATTTTAGTAGTCATCTTACCTGCCTACTTATTCTCGATGATGTTTTGTCTTCAGCGATGTAGCGAGTAGAGCGTCCTTCTCGCGTTCGGTGAGATTTGAGGCCCCCGCTGGCTCCTTTCTCTCAAAATGTGAGCACGAAAACTACTGTCACTGTCAAAATATTCTGTTATCAACCGATAATAAACACACAATCACAGATGTAAAGAGCATTTGTGTTTATTTAAAGCGTTGACTCCTGTTTTTGAAAGTTAAGCGAAAACAATGATTGAATTTGGAAACCTTTAATTCGTTACTCACCGAAGAAATACAACGAAAAGCAGACGCCGACGACGGCTACTACAGCAGGTTTTTTGTTTACATCACGAGATTCCTCTCCGCCAATCATATTCGTTCCTCTGAGCGTTCCCTAGTTCGCTCTGTTTGTCCCTACATTCCCTAGGCAAATCCAGCGTTTAGCTAGGGGCGCGTCTGTAAAGCCGGGTTAACGTTGGTGCAACCGGAATTTAAACCCGTGCTTACCTGAGCTCGGTTTAGGGCGCTAAGCCGACTTAGGAAAGAGCCGCTTTGGGTTAAGGTAAGCGACGTTGGTGCAACCGGCCCTTAGACGTACTCACTTCGTTTCACTTTATCTGCGAGCGAAGCCAAAGCTAGAAGCGTGAGACCAGCGCCTTTTGCATTTCTCCCCTGCTCGCGCGCTCGAGCAAAGCCTGAACGCACGGAGCTTCCGTGCTCGCGCTTCCTGTTTTGCCTTCGCTCGCACATAAGGTGAAACGAAGTATCGGAAAGAACGATGTCCACCTTCTCATTGGCGCGCTGTTCGAGACAGGGCTTCGTGTTGGGGTAGTCGCCGACCATCAGCGCGAGCATCTGCCACTGCAAAGCCCTGTCTCAGACAGCGCGCCAGGGGTGAGGACGACTTCGTTCCTTCAGAGCACGTCTGAGAGCGCTGCAAGCATGACGTGCAGGCGCGTTGTCATGTGGTCTTTTTCTATATCTCGCGGGCTTTCTTTTTTAGGCTGCGTCTTGTGCAGTTCTACTATGGTGCCTGGAAGGCATCTCCGACTGGTGTGTTTACCGCGTCTAAAAAAAATTGACCGCATCTCCACGTGGTGAATGATGTTGCTTGGGGCGAAGCTCTGGTGGTGCTTGTCTGCGTAGACGCCGAGCCGCAGCATGCCGAGCCTTTTCATTCATGTCAGTAGGAGAATGTGTGGTTTTCTTCTTTTTCTTTTTTTAAGCAGACAGATGGGATGGCCTCTCAGAACCCCCTACTCTTTTTTTTTCTTCTTTTTCTTTGAGCCTTTTCATTCATGTCAGTAGGAGAATGTGTGGTTTTCTTCTTTTTCTTTTTTTAAACAGACAGATGGAATGGCATCTCAGTACCCCCTACTCTTTTTTAGAGCGCAGCTCTTAGGCGCCCGGTTCCGGCTTGAGCGGCGTCGCCGTCGGCGTCGGCGTAACCAAGGTCATCCCAAGGTCACGTGACCCCACAAGGTCACGTGACCCCCTGGGTCACGTGACCTCGGGGGAGGAGAGGGAGGGGGGGTCACGTGACCTCGGGGGAGGAGGGGGAGGGGGGGGTCACGTGACCTGGGGGAGGAGGGGGAGGGGGTCACGTGACCTGGGGGAGGAGGGGGCCCCCCTCCCCCCGAGGTCACGTGACCCCCCCCCCCCGGAGGAGATTGAAGAATGAGGGGAGGAGGAGGAGGAGGGGTATACGCTCCCCTGATTACCCTTCCTTCCTCCTCCTCAAGAGCTGCGCTCCAATTCGGCGTTACAGGGAGTTGTAAACGGCTTTCACTTTTTTCTTCTTTCTCTTTTTTCATAATTTTTTTCATCTTTTTTTTTCAAATTTTTTTTTGCCCTACACGAGCACGTGAGCATGTGCTCACGTGCTCGTGAGCACGTGATCTCACGAGCAGAAGCACGAGCACCCGACGCCGGGCCTACGGCGGACGGCGGACGGCGGACGGACATGGCTAGCCCCTAAGGAGCTTCGCCCCTAAAAGTGGTCCCTCGATTTCCGCCTGATGACGTCATAGATGTGTCATGTTGTCGCCAGTCCCGATCCTGGCGGCGTCCCAACAGCTGTTCTGTATGTAACAGACGCCTGTTCTGCTGCTGGTCGCTCTCCAGTGTGGCAGTCTGCGGAAGCTTGGGCAGCCAGAAGTTGGGACTCCGCGACGACAGCGACACTCGCGTTCGCTTGTGCAACTCGCAGTTTCTCGTTGGGTGGTTGCATTTGAAATCGAACACGCTTGTTGGGGTGGGTCTTTCGATTTTTTCTGAAAAAATATATGTAATTGACCAATTTCTGAAAAGAACAAAACCGCTTTTCAAAATTAAAAAAAAAAAAATATTTCGCTTCACAAAAATATATTGAGTGGAGCAGGGTGAAAATCTGTTTTTTACTCCATGATTTTTCTACCCAGTTCTGTGCGCTGGTATGAATACGGAAAGCATACAAAACTCACAGTAATTTTTTGTGATCTTGTATGTTAGTTCGACTATTTTTTGGTTCAAAGGAAAATATTTTTTTTATTTTTGTTTATTGAGGTAAAAATGACAAACATCGTCTCTGACAATCCGGTGATATCTTCAGAGCCTTGTAACTTATGAGTTATTATATTTGTCGCTTACCAAATACTATGCGGGCGTAGTCCTATACGAGGGGCATTCATAAAGTTCGTGTTATTGTCACGAAGTAATATAGATTCACCAATCAAACTCGAGTAGGAGTTGAGACTTTCTCTACATATTCGCCACCAAAAGTTACCCACTTTTTCCAGCGATGCACCACATGCCGGAGGCCATTGTTAAAGAACTCCTCGATTTGAGTGTTCAGCAATCACTCGGTTGTATATTTGACAGCTTGAACCAGGGGAAGATATATAGAGAAATTGAGACAGGAGAGAAAAGACAGCTGACAACCAACGATTATTTAGTGGGAACTTCTTTTTCCTTGCGTGTTTCAGACACCAACAAAAATTACTACATATTAAAACCTATTATACTAATATAATATAATATAACACACACATGCATTATTATATTAGTATAATAGGTTTTAACATGTAGTAATTTTTGTTGGTGTCTGAAACACGCAAGGAAAAAGAAGTTCCCACTAAATAATCGTTGGTAGTCAGCTGTCTTTTCTCTCCTGTCTCAATTTCTCTATATATCTTCCCCTGGTTCAAGCTGTCAAATATACAAGTATGTACCAACACGCTCAACTATCAACCGTCACTCGGTTGTTTCAGCAATCACTTGGTCGCCGTCTTTGAAATGCTTTTCTCTTATTTGGCCACACTGGAATCGTCTGTGAAATTTAACCAAAGTGTCATAAACTGGGGTGTTGTCCCCGAACAACGCTCCCAGATTGGAATGAATATCTTTGGCATTGCTTCCCTTCAAATGAAAAAAAACGGATCACTGCATGTGTTTGGCACCGACGGGGGGTGCCATTCTCTTTTCACCTCCCTACCGGCGTTCTGAGCTACTATAGCATGCGATGTTTATACTGTGCAAAAACTAGAGGAACGCACGCTCATGTTGATACCTGTTTTGTTCCGTGTTTTTCAATTTTTTGTACTGATAGCATGAACTTTATGAGCGCCCCTCGTACATGGGCTACCGACGGGCATACGTTTAGTTTATTTTATTTTCACTGAATGTTTTATATAAAATTTGAAATATTGTCGAAAATGAAATTAACCGATATTTTGAACCCCCTTTATCAAAAAAGGCCATTTTTTATTTCGTTAATTTTTTTTATTATTGCTGCCGATCATATGAACTTTCAATTGGCTTGATGCGATTTCCCCCTTTTTTGTTGTATCTTCTCTAGAAGTGATCGAATTCGCTCCAACGTGACAATCCGGTGACATTTTCAGAGCCTTGTAACTCATGAGTTATTATATTTGTCGCTTACCAAACACTATGCGGGTGTAGCCCTATACATGGGCTCTCGACGGGCATAAGTTTAGTGTATTTTATTTTTACGCAATTTGTTATATAAAATTTGAAATATTGTCGAAAATGAAATTAACTGATATTTTGAACCCACTTTATCGAAAAAGGCCATTTTTCATTTCGTTCAATTCTTTTTATTATTGCTGCCGATCATATGAATTTTCAATTGGCTTGATGCGATTTCCCCCTTTTTTTGTTATATCTTCTCTAGAAGTGATCGAAATCGCTCCCACGTTCTCGGAACGATCAAACGCAGTTTCCGTAGGTCGGCTTCGCTGCAAAAACTATACTGCTTATTTTTGTGTTAAAATGCAGCGGGTAAATTTATTTTGATTGAGAACACTCGTGCTTGGCTACATATTGTATTTTCTTAATTTTGTAATGATGGCAACTGCCATTCCTTGGTCCGATCGTTAGCGGTGCAGCGGATGTACCATTATCCGATGTCTAAGCCAGGGCACAAAGGGCGGCGAAAACTGAACGAGCTCTTCATCATGATGTTTTAAAATCCTGAGACTGGGAAGGAAAATGAAGAAAAATTGTAAGACAGAAAAAAGGGGACAGGACAAACGTCAGACGTTTGTCCTGTCACCTTTTTTCTGTCTTACAATTTTCCTCATTTTCCTTCCCAGTCTCAGGATTTTAAAACATCATGATCAACATACACCAGCTCGCCTGCACCTTGACAATGTTTTCGTGAGCTCTTCATGTAGCAGGACCGGGGTCATATATCTGTTTGTCTTATACACAAGTTGTAAGGCTTGAAGCACCTTGCCACAGTACACAATTTTCGTTCGCAGGTCAGCTCCTTAATGCTGACGTCAAAGGACTTCGTTAAAAAGAATTAAAACTGACAAGAAGCGTTCAGCTTTTCGACTTACCGGAGAAAGAAATCGATATACTCAGGAAGCACAAAAAAAGGTGACATTAGCACGAGATGTACAGTCTCCGGCAATATGAATGACACATTCGCCGATGTTGTTTATGCAGCGGTGCCAAGTCCGCTTTGGCCAGACGCGCTTTATATTGAAGGAGAAAATAGAACAAACCTTTATTTATTCCCAAACCAAAGCAATGTGTGCCTAGCCAAAGCAAATCTACCGTAGCCACCTAAAATAAAATCGTCAAATCGCTTTTTCATATTCCCGAAGGCTGTACAATCTTTCCATTAAGCTCTGTGCGACAAAGTGGAGAAACTAAAAGTCTACAGAGACATTGAGTGACTGCTTTCGCTGCCTTCTGTGCATGTGGGAATCGTTGCTTCTTGGCATCAGAGATGTCAATCAGTCTTGAACAAAACCCAACACTTTTATTTTTAACTGCACACACTCGTTCAAACAGAAGGGCCACCGCCTCGGGTTCACCGGTCGCTCGCTTTGGCTCCAGTTTTCGTTTTGTCCGTCTCGACTTACCACGCTGTTGAACTTCTCGGCTGCATGCGACCGCTGCGGTACTCGCCCCCGCTCTCGATCGTCTCCGCAGAGGCAAGCCGATTCCGTTCTCAAAAAGTTAAATATTGCGTTGCTCGTGAACAGGACTATTTAAAGCACAACAACATATTGTTTTACAAGTGCATCCTAAATATATTAGCGTTAATTAATAAAAGTGACTATTTGTCGCCAATCGGTGTTTGTGTTCTGTAAAAAATTGTCTTCGCTTCATGTAAACTCAGTCCGTTTTCCTCACTTTTTTTCTGCAAACTGCTTTTCTTTCTTAAAGAGGGGCATGTGATATTACATATTTTTGATATACACGCTGACAATAAAGAACAGGCAATTACATGGTTATTATCGCACGCGACAAGA
>JABSTQ010003780.1:0-103569 GCA_013358835.2 Ixodes persulcatus
TAACGACGCTTTTTACACGGGGTCGCAACTCGATAGGTGGCCCTCAAAGGTTCTAACGTTATTGTGTGCATGCGACGCTCACTGACTTTTGGCCGGAGTCGATCGCGGGTAAACGGAACATACTACCATCTAGTTGCCAAAAACCATGCTCACGCAGTCCTCTGTCCCTTGACAGCTCGCCATGGCTCCTGGTAATCCCTGGCCGAACTGAGAGGAGATCTTCCAAGCCTGCCAAGACGACCCAACGGCTGGGCACCCGAGCAGGACGCTCGCCAGGATTTGGGGAAAATACTACTGGCCAAGGCTACCCAAGTCTGTTCACCTCTACATTCGATCATGCCACGAGTGTTAGCGACGGAAGAAACCACAGACGAAGCTGTCAGGGATTTTGCGTCCGATTGATCCCCCGTCCACGCCGTTCCAGCAGATCGGAATGGATTTGCTTGGCCTTTTTCCGCCGTCGACATCAGGGACCTCTGGATAATCGTCGCCACAGATTATATCACGCGATGCGCCGAAACAAAAACCCTTCCTTCCGGGACTGCTGTTGAGGTCGCCAAGTTTTTCATCTAGTCTATTGTCCTCCGGCACGGCGCCCCCGAAGTCCTCATTACAGACCGTGGATCATCGTTCATGCCCCAGCTGATGCAAGAAATTCTTCGTTTCAGCAGCACCAGACACCGTCGAACCACTGCGTACCATCCACAGACAAATGGAATAACGGAATGACTAAACGAAACAATCGCCGATATGGTCTTCATGTATGTCGACGTAGAGCACAAGACGTGGGACGAGGTGTAACCACGTCACGTTTGCTTACAACACGGCGGTGCAAGAGACCACAGGAGTAACACCGTTTCGGCTGGTGCATGACAGAAAAGTAACGACCATGCTGGACGCGATGCTGCCCCACGAATCAGCTGACGATGGGAGCCACGACGCCCAGGTAGTGGCTCAGCGAGCTGAAGAAGTCTGCCAGCTCGCCCGACTCCGGATGCAGGACCAACAACGTGTCGACGCCACGCGATACAACCTTCGTCGGATCGACGTTCGCTTCAAGCCCTGAGAGAGTGTGTTTGGCTGGACCCCGATACGACGACGTGGTCTGAGCGAGAAGCTCCTAAAACGCTACTTCGGACTCCACAAAGTGCTTCGTCGACTCGGGGATCTAAACTACGAGGTGATGCCCGACGGAACTCAGACTTCCTCACGCCGCACTCCTCGACCTCAAGTCGTCCACGTCGTGCGCCTCAAGCCGTACGACGATCGATAGGGCTGTGACTCGTGTTTTGTGCTACACTCGATAGGATTATATTTTACAAGTTTACGTAGTTTGCAATTTTTTTTTTGTTTTGCTGCCTGGTTTCCCGGCATGCCGCATCGAGGTGATGCGCTTTTAAAAGGGGGGAGTGACGCCACGCGCATCGCTGAGCGAGCGCTTACGTGGCCGAATGGTTACCGCGCTTGGCTGTCGCGCGGAAGATCTGGACTTTATTCCAGGCAGCGGAATGTTCTTTTATTTATTCTTTCTACTTGGCGTTCTCGCAAATTTGAGAACTTTCTTGTCTGATCGAGTTGCGAATGTTCTACGCACCGAACGTTCCAGGCCGAATGTTCCAGAGACTCACGCAGCTTCAAAAGTTTCTCCCCGTGGCAAGCCGCAGTCAGTCTCGCCCCAGGCTCGATCCTGCTGTTCCGCCGATTTCGACGACTTCGACGCTAGCCTTTCTCTGTTTTGTTTTGACACAAGTTCGCCCCCTTAAACGTTTAGTTTCTTCAGTTATTCGCCACCTCATCATTTGTCATTCGTGACAATAAGAACCCTGATATGCTCTGTGCCTCGCACAGTACTTGGTGGATGCAAGAGGCGCCAATTGTACGACGGTTCTGTATTTTGTTCCATAAACTTCCACGGCGTAAACTATTTGTGTGATTTCGATTTCGATTAGAGTTGATCAAGGATTTTTCCGTAATCAGGAATAATAACTAGTTTTGCACGCTGCGCCACACATTTAGCATCAACAAGACCTAGATAGAGTTTTTGTTTGGTTTTTTTGTTTTACTAAGGCGTGTTATTGATCTGAGCCACATTTTCCCTGGTAGGTTTAAGCACCGTTTGAAATGTTATTATCACATGTTTCTTGACATCTCCCTGATTTTGCGAAAAATACAGAAATCCCGGCGATTAAATTTTCGCGCTAGCTGTCTTGCACTCTATAGAGTCGCATTTCATTTAAATAATTCCACGTTGTGCTAGGTGATTAACATTTACCACTGCGGTTCAGAAGCCCTAAAAGAAGTGGTAGAGTTAGAGTTAGCAACGCACAAATGGCTATTTCATTATCTGATTTCGCTTAGAGACAGTAGCTTCTAAATTATATTAATTTATTTAAGTTAATATGCCTCGTTTGAAAGATTCGAGTAAAATGCACAATTTTATGTTTGTTTTCCCATACCTCAGTCCTTTCTAAGGTCCTACCTAAATACATTAGTATAATTAATATTTTTTAAACTTCAGCCTATACTTATTGTAAAGTCGCTTATATGTTTCACCGGCTTTCAGGCTTAAACGTGGGAAGTTTTAATGTTGTATCTAGATATGTTATTTAAAAGTCAGTTAAAGTTAGATATTAATACCAGTTCAAATATTTGATTGTCTCTTTAACGTAATTGTAAAGCGTATTTTATTAATGTTTCACTGTGGATATAACAATATTCGTTTTTTGTCTTATAGTTTAAAAGGTTCACTTGCGATTGTTTCAATAACGCCTTTTGGGTTAATTGTCTCACTTGAGGGCAGGTTTGCTGGTGAGAATTTTGCGTCTATTACTTTTCAATTACATATTCACCTGGTTTTACTATTGTTCTTTTTACCTTTTTGATTCAAATATTACACTAGTTCGATTACGACTTCTTGTTTTAAACCTACCTAAAAAGTGTCTTGCAATGATTACACCTCCTGATTCGGGGATAGAGAAAGAGTAATCGGATTGAATTTTTCAAATTACTCTCATCATAAATGAATCAGTAGAAAATAAAGTAGAGATGAAAATGCGGGTATAATGTTTCAGAAATGCATTAAATGCAGCGAATTATTTTGATATATTCACCCATTCCAAATCCGACTGACGGTTGTAGTAATTTTACTCACAATGTATGCTTAACCTGTCAAAACCCCTAGAAGCTTGTTTGAAATTATATTCTTGTTTTTGTTTTGTCCTGTTTACGCATTCGTGATCAAGTGTTCGCCCTAACTGAACAAAAGGCCTCTTTTGTAACTAATCATCATAAAGGATTTATCTATAAGGAGTAAAAAAGAATGATTCGCAACAAATCATTTCGATAAATTTTTTTTTTGTGAATAAAAATGAATCCTGAAGACAGGTATTGCATTTTAATGTCACATATATTTTTTTTTAATTCTACCAGAAAAAAACTGTATTCAAAGCGCGGCGATTTTATTCTCGCAGATTGTATTCGAAT
Source organism: Ixodes persulcatus (assembly GCA_013358835.2). Lineage (NCBI taxonomy): Eukaryota > Metazoa > Arthropoda > Arachnida > Ixodida > Ixodidae > Ixodes > Ixodes persulcatus. The sequence continues at coordinate 3,484 of JABSTQ010003780.1, forward strand.
GTACAATTTGTAGGTTATACCAAGAATTTTATATTTCAGTTCACAAAATTATGATTAAACATTATTCGTTTTTACCACCGAATCTTTAGTATTCCGATCTTAAAGGAGGAGCACATTCTTAAAAAATGTACTGAAGGCGATTCTACATAGTATTTTTTTATTCATGTTTTCCTGGAAATGCAGCATAACACCAAATCTGTTCCACAATGTTGTCACATTTTTTATACTAAGCTAAGCGTCAGTTTTGAATAGACATCCAAAATACTGAGTCTTAGACTGAGATAAAATATTTTCCGTTTCTGTTAAACGTCTGGCCAACAATATCCAAGATGTACAATGAGATAAGCGCTTTGTTGTTTCATCAAGATGCACGTGGTACTCAAAGTACGATAAATTGACCGCACCCCTGACGAAGCGTGTATCCGCGTGTTTTGTAATCCATTCTGGGATAAAATATTTTGAATAAAATTAGGTCAACATTTTCAGTGTTAAATGAAAACTAAATTTTGGAGGATAAATTGAAGCAAATCATCTTTCTGATGTTTTTTGCCTTCCGGCGGACAAAAAATAAACCACACTCTTGATGGACAAAATATTGACCCTTACTTTGAAGCAAGAAACCTAAACAATGCCGCCTCCCCAAACAGGGGCTAAAACCAAGACATACCTACAATTTGGCTTATTTGATCATCACATATTGATATTCACCAGAACTTTAAAAGAAATAAACGTTGGTATCTCTGAAACGAATCACCTGAAAGTTAAGCAATCGTGAGCTACTCTATTTTAGGAATAAAAAACGAAGTGGACAAAAAACGGAATACTTTATTTAATTATTTCCACCACCAAAAACACCGGAACAGTTTTCCAAAATAATTTTTAGAGTGCTTGACACGTGGTACTGCCGGACACTGAGATCAAGACTCGATTATATGTGAGTCAGTTGGAAGGCTGAGTTCCTGGCTGTAAAGAAAAGGAATACGTCAATGTGTTATTTATTTTATGTCTCATCTTAAATAAGTCTAGAACACAATAAATTAAGACAAAAACCGACATTAGTGAGGTAATGCATTAATTCAAATATAAATTTGGCCCTCTTTTGCCCAGCATGCAAAACGTACTGCTCATGTATCCCCCTCAGACACATTTATGGTGTCAAAAACGGCCTCTATACCTCAGTCAGTCGCCTGATAAGTTCATTGATTTTCAGACCCAGCATGTTTTATTTTTAGGGCTTAGGAGTTGAAATACACTTTTCGTCAAATGGGAACATTACATTTTATAAAACACAAAGAATATCACAAATATGTCGACACAAATCTCAACAGTTTAATGAACGCGTGCAACTAAGCAACTGGATATGACGCTGTGTTGATGACCGTTCATGTCCTTATCGCATAGCTATTCGCTCTTTCTCGCGTGAGTGTAAACGTGGTGGCGCTAGTGTCCAAATAGCCCCCGACTTCCAGGCTTGGAAGTAATCCGTTACAAGTAACGGAATTACCCCCAAGTTCCAAGTTTTAAGTAATCCCTTACAAGTAGCTGGATCACTTGTAATAATTACTTTTGTTGTAATTTAGTAAATAATCAGTTACTAAAAAGTGTAATTTGTAATGTAATCTCCATACTTTTTTCAGTAACGAATTACTGAAATTATTCCTAACAACTTTTACGTCATGTCAAAGGGAGATATAGAGTGGAAGGTTGACGATGCAATGGCCTTCGCACATTTCGCACGGTATACGTCACAAGACGGCGGGAGTTCGCTAGCGACAGTGTTGTCAAGGAAAAGGAAAGGAATTCACGGCAGGCACGACAGCCCGGACTCTCTCTGGACTCGTTCGTACGGTCAGTCGGCCTGGGAGGACTCGACTGTCTATAATGGAGGCAACAGGTACAGATTCGTCTGGCGTCGCACCAGGCTCGAGGAGGAGGAGGAAAGAAGGAGGGAGAGGAGGAAAGAAGGAAGGAGGGGAGGAATAGAGAGAGAGAGAAGATGAGGGGTGAGAAGGAAACTGGGAAAGAGCCCCCCAAAAAGTTTGTTTTTTTAAAAAAAAGAGGGGCATGCGGTTGGGGACGTTCCCCGCCGATTTGTTGTGGGTACTGTTACAGATAATTGGGCCTATTTCTCGGGTTTTCAAGAACCTACTAGATTAATGGTTTTGATTTCGTATAGCTGCTTTCTTAGCATTTGGAATTTTGGTTGTTTTGTTATTTTATTTCACAACGTAAATTATAGTTATTTTCGGCACTGGGTCAATCCTGGGTAAAAATATGTTTTCCAAACTTATTTGAATGGGGCTGTTCCTATTCCGCTTACAAACCGCCACGGTTCGCTGAGCCGAAGGTATTAAAAATATTAACCCTATTGATTATCTGTAACAGTAAGCGACCAGCGTTTAGTCAAACATTCAAACCGTCTGCTTCCCCACAACAAAGTACCCGCAACAAATCGGCGGGGGACGTCCCCAACTGCATGCCCCCCCCCCCCTTTTTTTTTCACAACAAACCTTCCGGGTTTTTTTTCCCCCGTTTCCTCCTCACCCCCTCCTCTTCACTCTCTCTCTATTCCTCCTCTCCTTCCTTCTTTCCTTATCTCCTTCCTTCTTTCCTCCTCTTCCTCGAGCCTGGTGCGACGGCAGTCGAATCTGTACCACAACTTTGGGACTTCTTGGAAAACGAACGTACTGCTTCGAGATCACAAAAGTGCAGAAAACTATCAGCCCACAAAACCGACGCGTGTGGTTCTTAAGGAATAGGACCGTGGACACTGTGACATCGGTGCATATATCCGCTTCCTCCCCCCCCCCCCCCCCCACCCCGCATCTCTCCTCCTTCTTTCTTCCCCATCCCTCCACGCCTCGACCCCCCCTTCCCCCCGTCCCCAAAGGTCAGCGTTTTTTTTTTTTAGCGAAGCTCTTAGACGCCCGTTTCCGGGTTGAGCGTCGTCGGCGTCGGTGACGGCTGTTCGAGGCGGGGTTTAAGCCGCACGTCCGGAGGCTTCCTGGCTCGTGACGACGACCATTCCCCGAAGTGAAGAACCCAGGGGTCCAGTGGAGGTGGGAGAATTGGTAACGTAACGAATGTTTTAATTACATGGTTGCGATACAGTCGTCAAATCCGAGAGAACAACGGAGCAGCCTTACGCTCCGCCTTATATAGGGTCCGTTTTCTCCCTCAGTCTCCGCCAGGGCAGCAGGTGCGACGTAGCAAACCGCTGCCAAGTGCGTTGCAGCAAAGTCCGCCGCGTCGTAGCCAGAAGTGTGTCGTAGCCATGGTTCTCCGCAGTTAGGCCATGCCTCTCTCCCCTTCCGGAGCGCACGAACCCACACGCACACACACACGTCCCGTTGACGTCACGGACGCGTTGAGACTCGTTTTGGGCATGCCCCGACAGGTGGGCGACGGTCCTGAACACGTCGGGACTCGTTTCCGCAGCGTTGAAACTCGGAAGGAGGTCGCCGAAGGTTCCATTCTTAACAGCCCGTCCGGGGCCAGGGAAACCTCGAATGGCCGGTGGTACAATCGCAGGCCTGAAGAGGTGGGCTTGGAGTAGGCCTTGAGAAGACACTGCAAGCACTAAACAAACTCACGAACCTATTACAACGCCGGCATCAGCGGAAACGTCCCTCACAACACCACGCCACACCGCAGTCAAGCGCTCGGACTTCGCCAGAGACCCGCCAGACTGGATTATGGATTACCAAAATTTGATAATTTCTGGGTATCGAGAACCCCCTGTCGCCCCAAAACAAAACTCATTTTTCTAACGAGGTCACAATGAACAAAAGACAAAAACTCTTCGCAATTTGTGAGGTCCTTTTTGGGTTTTAACGAAGTGCCCCCACTTAGATCCTCATTCCCGTGGATGACGAAGACCTCTAAGATCATCCCTACTGTTTTTCGTGATGTCAGAAAAATGTGCTCAACCCATCGGCATTGCCGTTAAATGTGCCTTTCCTTTTTCTTACGCTGAAGTCATAGTGATCGATTTTCACGTGATTTCTAGACGTGACAATGCGGTCCTTATAGCGCCGATAAAACAATCCGCCTTTTTCATGCCCCGTCACATTGGTCCTAGCAATCTCCTGAGCTGTACCGTGAAACCCTGACACACTAGGGTCGCTCTTCTGCTCGACTGTCAAAGACACTCTGTCTACTCGTAGCAGAGGACCAACGTTACGTGACGCCGGAGCTACGAGAGATCTTTCACTGATCCCGTCTTCCTCCGCCTTTTTCGCCGGCTCGTTGGGACGGCGTACCCTTTCTAGTGCTACGAAGTCAGGCTGTTCTACAACCTGGTCCCTCTCATCCCGGTTTTCTGCCTCCAACTCTGGGAGTGCTTGCTCCCCGTCAGCAGTCTCTGGCTCTGGATCACTCGTCAACAAAGGGGCGACCTGACGCGATTTGGACCTCGTACACGACTGAACTAGCCCTTCTCCTAGTTGTTGACCCCTTTCGCGCAGCAGGAAATCTGACCGGTTAGAAAACAAATAAGGATACTCCAACGGGACTGTTTGCGAGACAGCCGGCTCGGTTACTAGCTCTCCGAACGGGCCAGTTATCTTTACTGTCGCCCTAGGCAGACAGACACTGTGCTTTTCGAGCAGCTGCTTGATCCAAACTACCTTTCCAGTAAAATCGGATGGCGTTACATACGACGGATGAACGACGTCCATCGTCGCTGCACTGTCCCGAAGCACCCTGCACGGCTTCCCGTTTACATGGAGCTCGTGAAGATAGGGACGAAGAAGCTTTAGGTTCCCGTCACTACCGTTCACGTACGAGAACACAACCCGCGGTTTCTTCCATCTGGCCGCTGTGTGTCCCGGCTCCTGACAGTTGTAGCACAGGAACGGCTTCCTTGCCTCGAACTGCCCTGTTTGGCTTTTCCGCGTCTCGTCTCCGCTCGAGTGTTCCGCGCTCTTTTCTGGGACCTTTTGTCTTGCTTCGGGCTTCTCGGGCCCGTTTTCTCGCGAGCCGTTTCCCTGTCGGAAGGTCTTGCGCTGATCGCTCCGGCCGGGTCCGCTTTCCTCTCCGCTCAGCTTTATACGCGTTGCGTACCCTTCGGCTAGCTCAGCGGCCCTTTCGACAGAGTCGACTCCCACCCTATCCTGCACCCAGAGCTTGACTGACTGCGGAATGCTACGAAAGAACTGTTCAAGGGACACACACTCGACTACGTTGTCTCGGCTTTCGTACACTTCCTCGCTCTTCAACCATTCTATCAAATTGGTTTTAAGCCCGTACGCGAATTACGAGTAGCCCTCGCTGCTCTTTTTGGATGCGTTTCTAAACCTTTGACGGAACGCCTCGGCAGAAAGGCGGTACCGCTTCAAAAGGCTGAACTTCACCTTGTCGTAGTCGTCCGCGTCTCCAGCACTAAGGCGCGCGACAACCTCTGCAGCCTCACAGCGCAACAAAGTCAAAAGCCGTTGCGGCCACGTTTCTGGCGCGAAGCTCAACTTCTCACACGTCCTCTCAAAGTTAACTAAGAACAGGCCCACGTCTTCCCCAACTTTAAACGGCTGCAAGAGCTTCTTCATTTGATACGACTCGGTCTCACTTGCTCGTACCGGAGCCCCAACTCTACTGTTCTGCGAGTTTAATCGCTGTTGTTCAATTTCGAGCTCTAGCCTTTTCAGCGCTCGTTCCTCTGTCGCAGCCTGCGCTCGTTCCTCTCTCGCTGCAGCCTGCGCTCGTTCCTCTCTCGCCGCAGCCTGCTCTCGTTCCTCTCTAGCTGCAGCCTGCGCTCGTTCCTCTCTTGCTGCAGCCTGCGCTTGTTCTCGTTCCTCTCTCGCTGCAGCCTGCTCTCGTTCTCGTTCCTCTCTAGCTGCAGCCTGCGCTCGTTCCTCTCTCGCTGCAGCCTGCTCCTGCTCTCGTTCTCGTTCCTCTCTTGCTGCAGCCTGCTCTCGTTCTCGTTCCTCTCGCTGCAGCTTCGCTCTTAGCGTTCTGAAGCAGTTCCCACGCAATTTTATTTTTCCTCTGCTTCCGCGCTCTCTGAAATCGCTTTACTGATCTCAGATTTCTTCATCTTTTCCTCCACCTCCACACCCAATTCTTCACATAAACAGAGTAAATCTGTTCTCAGTAACCTCATTAGATCCATGATCGTTGCTTTTTAGCTTTGGCTTTGCTACAAAACTTATCGCGAGGTTGTACACAAACCTAGCGCACGAGTCAAACACTAAGGATTCCCAGCAGTTCAAAATTAATTACCCATAATCTGAAGCCTGGCGAATCCCAAAGCAAAGTCCAAACGCTCACCCACAGATGTAGCACGATGTCGCATGGTCCGATCCCAACCGCTGCCAACCAGTTGTTCGAGGCGGGGTTTAAGCCGCACGTCCGGAGGCTTCCTGGCTCGTGACGACGACCATTACCCGAAGTGAAGAACCCAGGGGTCCAGTGGAGGCGGGAGAATTGGTAACGTAACGAATGTTTTAATTACATGGTTGCGATACAGTCGTCAAATCCGAGAGAACAACGGAGCAGCCTCACGCTCCGCCTTATATAAGGTCCGTTTTCTCCCTCAGTCTCCGCCAGGGCAGCAGGTGCGACGTAGCAAATCGCCGCCAAGTGCGTTGCAGCAAGGTCCGCCGCGTCGTAGCCAGAAGTGCGTCGTAGCCATGGTTCTCCGCAGTTAGGCCATGCCTCTCTCTCCTTCCGGAGCGCACGAACCCACACGCACACACACACGTCCCGTTGACGTCACGGACGCGTTGAGACTCGTTTTGGGCATGCCCCGACAGGTGGGCGACGGTCCTGAACACGTCGGGACTCGTTTCCGCAGCGTTGAAACTCGGAAGAAGGTCGCCGAAGGTTCCATTCTTAACACGGCGTAGTCGCGCGTTGCATTAGGAGAAAGTTTCCCCCTGGGTTTCGTGGAAAACTTTTTCCGCTAATTTTTCCGCTAAATTTAGCGAGAAATTTTCCCGCTAAATTTAACGGGGGAATTTTTCCGCTAAATTTAGAGGGGAATTAGCGGAGAAATTTCGCGCTATATTTAGGCGGGAAAATTTTCAGATTTAACGGGAAAATTCCCCCTCTAGATTTAGTGGAAAAAAGTTTAGCGGAAAAAATTTGCCCGTTAAATTTAGCGGGGAAACTTTCGCGCTAAATTTTATGAAAAAATTCCCGCTAAATTTAGCGGGTTAAAATTCCCCGCTATTTTTTGCGGGGTAATTGACGTCACGTGACCCAAACACCATTTCAGTTTTCCCGCTAAATTTAGCGGAAAACCTTTCGCTAAATTTCCCGCTAAATGGGACGGGCTGTAGGGGAGAAGAAAAAGAGCGGGAGGAGGGGGAGGAGGGCATACCCTCCCCTCCGTACCCTCCCTTCTCCTCCTCAAGAGCTGCATCTAATTCAGAATGAGAGATAATTGTAACCGTCTTTACTTTTTTTCTTGTTTATGTCACACAAAGCCGTCCTTCGCTCTCCGATGTTTTTGCTTACACACGCCCACCCCGCAAACAGGAAAAGCTCTAATGAGACCTCGCCCCTGCTCATCCAGGACAGCACTGTAAAAGCTAAATACCGGCTGGACCAACCACTTATGCGGCTTCTGTCAATTGAAGTCGCACTAGCAGATTCGTAAGGCAGAGACATGAGATATGTGATGGCAGCAGTTCATTCGAACAGAAAAAAAAAAAAGATATGGCATCAATTCTGCTGTCAGTTTGAACACTATCCTTCGACAGCAGGCGATAAGCTGGCCGCGGAGCACAGCCAAAAGAGCTGTGCTCTTTTGGCTGTGCTCATTTTGTTAGAAATGTTATTGATTCATATTGTTATACAATTCATATTGTTAGAAACGAGAATTCTAGGTTTTCGTCAGCAGATTGTGCCTGCTGGAAGTTAGACCAAACGTTTCGGGAAAGGAGACAGCCCGAGGTTTCTGAGAAGAAACTGTGGCTGACTTGGACACTTGAGTTGAGACAGCGTCAGCCGTCTGTGAACGTGTGAAAGATATGGAAGCCTACAGTTCACTGACAATTGTGTTTCTTTTTCTTAATAATTTCTAAATGGCAAAATTAGTTCAGCTAAAAGATTTTGCAGTAATATTTCGTGTAATGTTATGACTCTGATGAGTTTGGCGATCAAGAAAAAATATCAAGTGGGTCATTCGGTCGGATAACAACCTTCATCAAGCAGGATAGAGTCTTCGAAATGTACCCAAACGCAAGTACCGCGTCTTAATCTCACAGCGACTTGGATTTAGTGGTTAACATGCAGCAAACAGGAAAACCAAATCTTCAGGGGAATTATGTTTTCAATGTTCGTCGATGCCAAACTCGGATTAATTCAAATGGTGTGCGTGCCTCCACCGCACAAGTGCATTCGTCACATGTTCATGGGATTTACTCTGGCCCGGTTGGACAGGGTAAGACTATTTTGTCTAAGCACCTAAGTCCTTTAATACTTTATAGATTCGTCCTCCTTAAATTATTAACTTAAAATACAAGATAGATAGAGCTGAATGTGTTTTAATTTTGAAGGGGCTCAGAATTTCCCCCTTGTGCACGCAGTAGATAATACACGTATTCTGCTTGTTTCCTTTGAGTAATGTAAAATTAATCAAGTAAAGTAACAAAGTGAATATTCAGTTAAATTTCCGGGGAGTAATATGTAACGGTAATTTCTTAATTTTTTGGCCAAGTAATTGTAATTGTAATTACGTTTTCGCAGCAACGGGCTCACGTCTGACCCAAACCACATCCGGTTCTTAACTTTTTGGGAAATCAAATTTACATGCTAGCTTCTGGAAACGGTCACCTATAGCACTGTTTGACTTAATTCATTCTTATGATAAAATAATTTGGTGAGTAAAAAATGAGAAAATATACGTGAGTTGGAAGTGTGCAGGGGCTACCCAATAGATGGCGCCACTGAGTTTGTTGCCAAACAAAAAAAGGGCGAATATTTACCGGCGGCCATAACTGTGTGCGCGACTGCTGAGCGCGTGCTGATGGCGAGCTGCCACAGCTCTTTCGCAACGGGCATTTCACACCCTGGATATTGCCCATCTTAGCAACCTATTAAAGGACCCATGAAATGGTTTTCGGACTTCCGGCCAAATAAGATGGCGTTTGGGGATGCCCCTCAACTCATACAATGTTTCCCGGGTCACGTGCGCATGACGCGCCGCGGGGTACGCGGCGCGTACCCGCGGCGCGTACCCCGCGCTGTGTACGTTGCTTAGCGAGCAACGTACACAGCGTCCTTAGCACTGTGTACGTTGCTACAGCGAGAGCAGACTCTCCCCATTAATAGGCTGCTAAGACCGGCCATTTTAACGGTGTGGAATGCACGTTGCAAAAGAACCCTGGAAGCTCGCCATCTGCACGCGCTCAGCAGTCGCTTCACTTTGTGTTGCACCGCAGAAAAGGCTACAAGCGCGAGCTCCTTGCTCTAGGGCACACCTCGGCGGCACAAGCTCTCGTGCACCAAGGGCAGCTGCCAACGCTATGAGCACGCGCTTTTAGCCTTCGCTGCGGTACAACATAAGGTGAAACGGAGTATAGTTGCAGGCAGGCGAACCAGGCGCACGAGAAAGAAAACGAAGCACGCAGCTGCCGAAACGTGGTTTTTATATCGCGTTGATCACACCGCTCGTCCGGTAGCAGCCAGCCAACGTTGCTAGGCAGCGGAGCAGCGGGGACGGGATGCTTTGACTTACTCCGGATAGATGGCGCTGCGAAAACTTCGTGTACTGAACAAGAATATAAAACTTTCCATTCATTTGTTTATGTTGGAACGAAATCATTTCTAAACGTTACCATTAAACTGAGAATATACTTGTTCAAAAGCGATCTCAATAACCGCACCCGCCGTGACGTCACAAAGTTAGTTCCGATGGCCTCCGTGCGTGAAGTCAAGTCAAGAAATAGTTCCTTTTTGTTTTTGCGGTTACGTAGCGCATTCGCGACATTTCGAGAGAAGTGGTCGTGTTTTATGGTCCTTGTGCTAAAGTAAACAAAGAAAGGGTAATAAGGTGCACGTTCCCTCGATGGTAAAATCGTTTCATGGGCCCTTTAATGTGAGCTTGTTTTGAGCATGCGCACTACTCTTACACATACTTAGATAAACCTAGATGCTCAAAATATGTGTAATGGGTTAAGTGACGGACGGCATTTGAAATAGAAGATTTTAAAGTGAGTACTTCGTATACTTTTAGTATTTCTACTTACTTTTTAAACTGAAACTTGCATAAATTTTATATTGTATAACTTGTATTTAGTATAAATACTGTTAGGAAGGTGAAGACGACAACGCGGCAGTGTTGCGCACGACCATCTCTCACCAGGTTCCACATACCGGCTCGGCCTTCATAAATTATTATGTCTTGCCATCCTCTGTCTGTCGTCCGTGCTACCAACAGCATCATCCTAACAGTACTTTCAGTAAATACTAAAAACTGGGGTATTTAAATTTTAACTGCAAGGAAATACTCGTTTGAACAATCTTTGTGATGTGAATCTCATATCGATGGTACAAATCTTGCCGCGGTTTTCGCCTATTGAGGATAAAAAATACAAAAAAAAATACGAGAGCTTGGATGAATTATTTGTTTTTTGTTGGGGTGATTTTATTCGTGCGTTGAAAAAGTGGTCCATTAACATTATAATGTTTAAAATTCTTTGTGGCTTTTAAAGTGTCAGTAGACATTCATTGCACCGTTGGAATCAAGCTAAAAGTGAACACACCTGTTCTGACCTTGAAGACGCTATAGATAAGTTCGGGGTCGTTATATATATATATATATATATATATATATATATATATATATATATATATAGGTATATATATTATGTATATTATTAAATATATTCTGATATGATAATTGAAAAAAACTAAACGTTAAATAGGGTAACTTATGCCCAAAACAAAAAGGGAACAAAAAGGGAATATATATATATATATATATATATATACACATATTGTCACGAATGACAATTGATGAGGCGATGATAATTGAAGAAACTAAACGTTAAATGGGGCGAACTTATGCCCAAAACAAAAAGGGAACAGACGCAAACAGCAGTGCGTCGCTGGCGTCGATGTCGGCGAAACCGCAGGATCTAGCGCTGCGGCGAGACTGACCGGGCTTGCCAGGCGGAGCCCCTTTTGTACACGCTTGGGCTTCTGGAACATTCGGCGTAGAAGGTTCGGTGCGTAGAACATTCTAACCTCGAATTAGCAAGACGGTTTTCGAATTTACCAGAACATCACATTACAGCGTCAACAAAAATGTGTAGACGCGGCCAGGAATCGAACCCTGACCTTCTGCGTGGAAGGCAAGCGCGATCGATAACCGTTAGGACGCGGGCGTGGTGCCTACTTGGTTAACTAGCGCTCGCGGCATTATTCCCCCCTTCAAAAAAATGCATCGTCCCGATGCGGCACAAAATGAAAAAACACCAATCCACAATTAAAAGGACAGCAGGATCGCGAGCCACAGTTCACAGTTCACTCGTCGTCGAGAGTGCAAAGCTCTATCGTTCGTAATACGGCTTCAGCCGAACGACGTGCACCACCTCGGGTCGCGGCTGACGTCTTGTCGATGGTCGTGTTCCGTCGGGAAGAACTTCGTAGTTCAGATCTCCGAGGCGTCGGATGATCTTGTAAGGTCCAATGTAGCGCTTCAGCAGTTTTTCGCTGAGACCGTGGCGACGAATCGGCGTCCACATCCACCCTCTGTCTCCGGGCTGGATGTGGACGGTGCGGCGACGAAGATTGTACCGGCGAGCGTCGACACGCTGTTGATCATGGATTCGAAGGCGGGCTAGTTGGCGAGCCTCTTCTGCTCTCTGGCTGACCGCATGGGCATCGTCGCGTCGTCATCCACTGGCTTATGGGGCGGCATCGCGTCCAGAATGGTCGTCACTTTTCTGCCATGCACCAGCTCGAATGGTGTAAACCCGGTTGTTTCTTGAGCTGCGATTTTGTAGGCGAACATGACGTATGGTAATACCTCGTCCCACGTCTTGTGCTCTACGTCGACGTACATGAAGATCATATCGGCAATCGTCTTGTTGAGCCGCTCCGTTAGGCCGTTGGTCTGCGGATAGTACGCGGTTGTCCGGCGATGGCTGGTGTGGCTGAGCCGAAGGGTCTCCTGCGTAAGCTGAGCCAAGAACGATGACCCTCGGTCGGTTATCAAGACTGCGGGGGCGCCATGTCGAAGGAGAATAGATTCGACGAAACACTTGGCGACTTCCACCGCTGTTCCCGACCGAAGGGCTTTTGTCTCGGCGTATTGTGTAAGATAATCGGTCGTGACGATAATCCAACGGTTTCCTTGCGTCGATGTTGGGAACGGCCCAAGTAAATCCATTCCGACCTGCTGGAAGGGCGTAGTCGGGGCAGATATCGGCTGCAGGAGTCCTGCTGGCTTCGTCGGAGGCTTCTTACGTCGTTGGCACTCATGGCACGACCGTGTATACAAATCGACGGTTTTCGGGAGTCTCGGCCTATAGTACTTCTCATGAATCCGGGCGAGCGTCCTCCTGTAGCCAAGGTGTCTTGCCGTCGGGTAGCCATGGCATGATTGAAAGATTTCTTCTCGCAGGCTGGCAGGAACAACCAGCAGCCAGGCAGGGTTGCTGGTTCCGAAGTTCTTCTTGAAGAGCGCGCCTCGCCGCAGAACGAAGCTCGACAAGTCTCGGGCCAAAAATCGCGGAACGGAACTTCTTTGACCTTCGAGGTGGTCGATCACGGCGCGAAGTTCAGGGTTGTCTCGTTGAAGTGCTCCCACGTCGGTATTTGTAACTTCTCCGAGAAAACGGGCGCCATCGTCGTCGTCGGTGCTGTCGGGAGGAGATTCGACTGGGGCCCTAGACAAACAATCGGCGTCATTATGCTTGCGGCCAGACATGTGCACAATGGTCACGTCGAATTCTTGCAGTCGAAGGCTCCAGCGAGCGAGGCGTCCTGACGGGTCCTTTAGGTTGGTGGGCCAACAGAGAGCGTGGTGGTCCGTGACAACGCGGAACGGGATCCCGTACAGGTACGGGCGGACTTGGTTAACGCCCAGACGACATCGAGACATTCCTTGTTGGTTGTTAAGTAATTTTTTTTCTGCCTTGGACAGTGCCCGGCTTGCGTAAGCGATCACCCTCTCTTTGGACGAGCACCGCGCCTAGCCCGGCGTTGCTGGTGTATGTGTGAACTTTTGTTTCCGCTGATGGATCGAAGTGTCCGAGGATGGGGGGGCGCCTGGAGTCTTTCCTTCAGTTCGTTGAACCCTTGTTCTTGCTCCTCCCCCCACTGGAAGTTCACGTCGGCCTTCGTCAGATACGTGAGTGCTGCAGAAATCTTGGCAAGATCGCGAACGAAACGTCTGTAGTAAGCGCACAGCCCAAGAAATATTCGTACGGCTTTCTTGTCTGATGGCTTCGGAATTTCGGCGACAGCGGATGTCTTTGCAGGGTCAGGACTTACACCTTGAGCACTCACGACATGGCCCAGGAATTTGAGCTCGCCGTAAGGGAACCGACATTTTGACGGCTTCAGTGTCAGTCCGGCATTCTGGTTAGCCTGTAGCACGGCTCCCAAACGTCTCAGGTGCTCGTCGAAGTCGCTTGCGAATACCACGACGTCGTCGAGATAGACGAGACAAGTTTGCCATTTCAAGCCGGAAAGAACGATGTCCATTACGCGCTGGAACGTCGCCGGTGCAGTGCATAGTCAGAACTGCATCACTTTAAATTCGTACAGCCCGTCCGGCGTGACGAAGGCAGTCTTTTCACAATCTCGTTCGTCGACCTCGATCTGCCAGTACCCACCCTTCAGGTCCATCGACGAAAAGTATCGGGCGTGGCGTAGCCGGTCCAAGGTGTCGTCGATGCGTAGCAGCGGGTAGACGTCCTTTTTTGTTACGGCCGGCGTTCAGTCGGCGATAGTCCACGCAGAACCGAAGAGTGCCGTCTTTCTTTTTCACCAGGACTACCGGTGAAGCCCACGGACTGCTTGAGGGCTGGACAATGTCGTCATCGAGCATTTCTTGGACCTGCTTCTGGATGACTTCTCTCTCTTTCACAGGGACACGGTACAGCGACCCATGAACAGGAAGCGCGTTGTCTTCAGGGACAATTTGGTGTTTCGCAACGGTTGTTTGGCGCACCTTCGGCGACGTGGAGAAGCACTCATTTAACTCGGCGAGAAGGTCACTGAGTTGTCGTCGTTGTGAGGTAGGCAGGGTTGGGTCGATGTCAAACTGCAAAGGCGGCGTTGTCTTGGGTGGCCACGAAGAGAGGTCTTCTGATATTCCGGCGATTGCGGCTGAGTCCGGGAGTTCTTCGGCGTGACCCACGGCGGTGCCTTTCGCAAGGTGCTGGGCCTCCTGTAGGAAGTTCGTTACGAGTGCGACAGTGTGTCCGTCTTGGAGCTCCGCGACGCCTCTTGCGATGCCGATCCTTCTTCCTTGAAGCAACTGGAGGCTTCCTTCGAGCAAAACGTCGCAGCAGAAAGTCTCATCGACCCCGACGGGTACGAAAACACTCGACCGCGGCGGTAAGTTCACATAGTTTGCGTGGACTCGTACCGCGGATGACGTCGCTTTGGGTTCCTCCGGTGGTGGAGCAGGTTTTCGTAGCGTCAGCCGGTTTGCTCCGAGGTCGATGACGGCGCCATACTCGCAGAGAAAGTCCACTCCGAGGATAACGTCCCTCGAACAGTCTTGCAGAACAACAAACTTGACAGGGCAGGACTCACCGTGGATTTCGACTCGAGCAGTGCACTTCCCGACATGCGTAATGAAGTGTCCTCCAGCAGTTCGTATATGCGGCCCCTCCCACGGCGTCGTCACTTTTCGAAGGCGGTGAGAGAGCCTCCCACTCAAGACTGAGTAGTCTGCTCTGGTGTCCACGAGTGCCGATGCGTCGTGGCCGTCGATAATAACGTTTAGGTTGTTGGACACCGATGCAGGCGCGTCGTTGTGATGCGGAGCGTCGGGAGAGTGGGAGCGGTCCGTCGTTCTTGGAGGCTCTTTGCTTCGGTCGTTTTCCGCAACGCCACTTCCAGGCGTTGCCCCACATAGTTTTCCCGACGAGATAGGGGCGACAGGCTGTCCCGACGAGAGCGGCGGAAGGGCAAAAGCGCACGTCGAGGCGAGGGCGAACGGGAACCTCGGGGTGGAGTCGGCACCGGGGACAGGGGTCGTCGGAGGTACTCCTCGATGTTCCCTGGTCGCTCCCCAACGTGGGGTCGCGGGTCGCTCGGCGCAAAGCCTCGCAGGCCCATTTGTCGGTACGGGCACCTCCGGTAGACGTGATCGGCCTCGCCGCAGTGATAACACAGCGGTCGTCGATCGGCCATGCGCCACACATCCGTCTTCCTTGGCGCCGGTTGTTCAGTGCGGACGAACTGGGGTTGCCCTTCCCGACGTCGGAAAGTTTGTGGCTCTGGTAGGACACGTCGAGGTAGCTTCGAATACTGCTAGGCAGCTGGCGCCGGTCTCCCAGCTACTGCGGCGTAGGTCAAAGAGGGTTCTTCGGGTGCTGCCACGCTGGCAGGAGCCTCAGGTTGGAATGCCCGCTGGACCTCCTAGCGGAGAACTTCGGCTATTGACACCGAAGCAGGCTGGTGGGTAGCAGGCAGGAGCTTCTTGATTTTCTCCGCGACGTCGTGCCGGATGATCTCGCGTATGTCCGGGGTGTTGCTGCTGTACGGCGAGAGGGCAGCGAAGCCAGGAAGCCTCTGATAGTGGAAGGCGCGTGCTTGAAGGGCACGTTCGATGTTTGTTGCCTCGGTGATAAAATCTTGAACGGTGATAGGCGGGTTCCGCACAAGGCCTCCGAAGATGGTTTCTTTGACCCCTCGCATCAGGAACCGCAGCTTCTTCTCTTCAAGAGCGTTTGGGTCGGCGGCGTTCATGAGGCGGAGAACGGCCTCAACGAAACTTGTGACGCTTTCGTTTTGCCCTTGGCTTCTTGCTTGAAGAAGTTCTTCGGCCCGCTGACGTCGCTGCTGACTGGCAACAGTGCGTCGAAGCTCCGCCTGGAAGTCTTGCCACGACGAAATTGACGCTTCGTGGTTCTAAAACCACGTGTGTGCCGTGCATTCCAGAGCGAAGTAGACATTTCGCAGGCTCTGCTCAGGACCCCATCCGTTAAACCGTGCGACGCGTTCGCACTGGCCCAACCAGTCGTCCACATCATGAAGATTGCCACTGAAGTTCGGCGGCGTGCTTGGTGGGGCCTGCACGTAGACAATGGACGTCAGTGGCGTTCCGCCTGGCTGCGACGTGGTGTTCCACGTTTAATGGGGCGAACTTGTGCCCAAAACAAAAAAGGTAACAAAATAAAACAGCAGAGCGTCGCGGGCGGCGAAACCGCAGGATCGAGCGCGGGGGCGAGACTGACCCGGCTTGCCAGGTGGAGCCCCTTTTATACACGCGTGGGCTTCTAGAACATGCGGCGTAGAAAGTTCGGTGCGTAGAACATTCTAACCTCGAATTAGCAAGACGGTTCTCGAATTTACCAGGACGTCACATTACAGCGTCAACAAGAATGTGTAGACACGGCCAGGAATCGAACCCTCACCTCCTGCGTGGAAAGCAAGCGCGATAACCGTTAGGCCGCGGGCGCGCTGCCTACTTGGTCAGCTGCGCTCGCGGGAATATAAGGACTCTGGTTTATTCCGATGACTTAGCGGCTTACGTTATGGGAAAAATATATATATTCTAAGCTCGTATTTTTTTTAAACAACTGATTGTCGTAACGTATTGACTTTATTATTTGTATTTACACTGTTCATTTTTTCCACTCAAAATAAATTTAAGTCTTACCTCTAAATCTACGGGAATCAAATGTTCTTTGAATAGTACTTGGGGATGGTCAAATACTTCTCGTTCTACTTCTCTCGTTGTTGCATACGTCTCTATAAAAACAGTTATTGAACTTGTTTCTTAATACATTTTTCCAGGTATTTTGCATTTATACTCCAATACATCAGATACCATTCCTACTAAGCTGTCCGTTATAAACGTTTCACTACTATCTTTACCTCCTTGCATGATGTGTCTTTGAGTGGTCTGAAGCCTCCCACCGGGCCTCTGGCGAGCGGTGTCTTCTTGACTCGTGCATATGATACTCGCTTTAAGCCAGATGGTGAAGACAGTGGCCCACTCATATCGCTTTCATGTCCACACTTGTCTAAGCTAACAAGAGATAAATGGAACATGTTAGAACACTTGAAGATTGCATCAAATTTTAAGGATACTTCAATCGCCTTAGAACAAAGTGTGCAGGTCTGTTTGTATGACTGCCAAATCGCCCCCCCCCCCCGCCTCCCAAACAGTTTTACAATTTTTGTTTGCCGTGAAGATAGGCTACGTTCTGCGAACGCTCAGTCTCCATCCAAACGAGAAACTATACACCGTTTCACCTTACGACCGAACACACCGAAAGCTAAGAGCCATTCATATAAATCCACCTCTATGAACTAGCACGGGGCTATGCTTCCCGTACCACAATGAGCCCCCTCTCCAAGATCACGTGACACTTACACGGCATTGGACTGTCTGCGATGACTCGCAGCATCGGCTGCGGTCGGCCGTAAGGTAAAAGAGAATACAGCTCTCCGAACTATATGTCGAGATTTCAGAGCTTGCCGTTACTTGACTCAAGATTTTGATTTTCGGAAATTTTCAACAGTAAAATGGTGGACGACGAGGTCCACGATTACACGGAGACGAATGGCGTCAGCTACCGGGAACGGTACTCATTTTGACGCTTTACATCGGCGTGTAATGTCATTCCTCCACTTGAAACGGTAGGCTTGCACAAATAAAAAAAACACAGAAATATATAAAAAGGTGACATCATCGAAAATTAGTTCGGTGTAAATTCTAGCCTTATCTACGCGTGTCTGATGGTGACACACATTCGCCTCCAAAACGTGAATAAAGGGAAGATGAAGAGGTTCTTGAAAATACGAGTTAGTTGTGAATTATGGAGTATTTTTATCTCATGAGTCTGAATATCACGTTCGTTCTCCTCACAGATTTAACTAAATTTAAAAAAAAAAAAAAACACGAAGAACCTCCGACCAGTCTTTACGTCATACAAGGATCTTTGGGCCGTCATACGTGTGTCCCTCGTGTGGACAGTGCGTGCAATAGACCCTTTGGTATCAGTAACGTCACGCAACGTCGCCTAGCAGGAGTCAAGTAACAACATCATGCTGCTGAAGTCACGTGATCACAGTCCGCTAAATTTGGTGGGGGAGCTTTGTTTTGTCAAGCTTAACATGCATTTCAGATGTCCGTCAAGGCCCACCTTCTCTCGCCACATCATCCCGAGCGCCCTGGCTGCGGTGGCAGACGGCCTAATAAAAATGATCAAAGGAACACGAAGGCAATTTCGTGAAAGACACTCAACGGGGCTGGTGGTTGTCGCGTACGCGCTCTCGCTAACCCACAGCTTTAAAAAGGTTGCTGATCGGCACAAAGTACCTGTTGTGTTTTCCTCGCTCAATAAGCTATCGCGACTATACTGCAAAATCAACAATCCCCGGATGGCCACAGACTTTTTTAATACGAAACACCATAACAGGTTCACAGAATACGCCACGGGAGTTGTGAATAAAATGTGCATATCATGCGGAAGTTCATGCGGTCTAATCACGCACGCGAACATGCAGAGGCTACAGGGAATAGCTTGTCAGGACACCAGGACACATCGAAGCCGCTGCACATGTTCACCATCATTCGATGACAATCATTTTGGCTGGGTACTCAGGTCGGATATGTATGGAGCTACACGAGGCAATTTAAGTAAAAGGAAAATACAAATATCGTATTACCGACACGTCCGTGTTATTATCGGCGAAAGAGAATGTTTTCTGTGGAAGTGGCTGCACAGGATTTAGGAGTGACTATGTATATTATATCGAGTACATAAGAGATGGTAGCTTACTACACTTCAGTTGCGAGTGCGCCCTCTTTTCGTCCCCTTTCTTATTATTATTGTGTAGTTTCGGTGCTTTGAACGTGACATGATACTTGCCTGCAGAAACACTGAAGCTCCCAACGATTAGATAGCTTTTCTTATGCATAAAGATTGTGAACATCACAGCGCCTAACTTAATTTTGCAAAATGATAAACTCTAAAAGCTGCGGCGGCTCATACTTCTTTTCGATATATTTTCATGAGCCCCTTAGCTTGACTTTTCTTTTTCAATTTGTATATAGCAGATACAACATTCATAGAAAGTATCACAATGATCAGGTAGAAAATACCAACTCTTTAATGCATAACACATACCCTTTATAATGAAAACATCGCGAAACACAAGGACACAGAGGAGAAACGCTCAGACAGACAAGGCGCTGTATGTGTTTCTCTCCTCCGTGTCATTGTGTTTCGCACTGTTTTTCGTCATGAACGTTTACCAACTAGCCCAACTGTTCATTCTTGTAAGCGTACCCTTTGAAACCATAGTCACTTATTTTAGTATGTTCTAGCTGTTACGACCGGGAGGGGACAATATTAGGGGCGAAACCAGGAGTCGGGGCTGTGGTTCGCTAATCGTATAGCCCCAACGAAATAGACCTGGAGTTGGATTACTGAAGCAGAGCTTTTTTTCACAGTGAATATACAGGTACCTGGTCGACATTTGAATCGGTGCCTTCGGGCCCCGTGAGCCCATGTTATATAGCCCTCCGAGGGAGAGAAAGCCCTCTGAGAAAAAGGAGCCTTACCCGGGGTTGGAATGTTCACGTGGTATTCGATGTGCGGGGGCGGTTAATGCAATTGCCCTGTCTTCCTTCAGCAAGGGGCAGATGATGCAATCCGTAGCCGCTCCTGTCATGCTCCGGTGTCTGATGCTAGGTGTCCCCGATCTTGCCGCTCGAACCGAAACACAAGACCGACATACCCACACACACACAATCACATACAAGCGCAAGCCGGTGTTTTCCTTGCGAGGACTGGCGGTCCCAGATCGTCTCGTGGCTCCCGGAAGACGTTCTTTTTGTGTTTAGAGCTCGGCGAAGGCCGCCACCGGTCCGATGTCTGAAGGGCTCTGCGCCCCGAGTACGGAAGGATGTTCACGGGCGGTCTTCCCTTCAGTGCTCGCAGAAACAATACAGTTCTTCCATCCATCAGCATTTTAGGATGTAGTCCCACTCTTAAACGAACGTATCTGGTTTCACTCTCGTGCAGAAGACGGAGACAGTCAATCAAGTCGAAAACAATAACAGGATTCATGCTCTTAAGGACAGCGCATTGATGCAGACTGACAAGGGGGTAGTTAGCACGAGCAAGAGATCGTCTGGGCATTTTTTGATAATTTATTTTAAGATTGACGAGTTGTAACAAAATGCTTGAAGCGTGATGAAAAGTTTTCGCACGGGCCTCAACATAACGGCTGAAATTCGAAACTCGTCAACACCCTTTATTTGTTAAATGCAACATAACTCCGATGTATTAGGCTAGCTAAGGGCGTCGACGAGGTGTCTGCAGCTCTATCAAGAAGTATTCAAAAACATTTTGGACTATTGATAAAAATCTAGGCCACACGTATGAGTTCCTCATCAGAAAGTTGGATAAGCAAAAAGCAGGAGCATGGTGAAAGTGACGCTGCGTGTGTTTAGAAAGAACGGGTATATTGACATAGCGTTTCAGTTTCACAACCCCGCATGCCCCGACTTCGATTGATACGTCACTTCTTGTTTCGAGTTGAAGATTCGCAGTATTTAAGCCGCTACCACTATTTTTTTTAATTTGATGTTTGGCGAAGAAACGTATGAAGTCTCATTCTAGACCCGTTAAGTCGTATGTTCCGTCGCTAAAACAAACATTTAAAAATTAATGATGCATGTGTTTATAGTGCCAAATATAATTCTCCACATCGTGGGATATTAGAATAGTGCATCCTTGGTCATAGGAGCAAACATACAGTTTTGATTTCTATTTGATTGCAAGCTCGAACTCGCAAACATATTCTCTTTCGATTCATCTACTTCAATCCTGCGCTGTTTGCAGGCCGTAGTTTTAAATCCCACCATCCTGACAGCTGTTAGAAAAATATCACCGGATGCCGTTTAGAAGGCTAAAATGGCAGTCTGCCCATCTCATTTCTAGGAACAAACTTATTTCAGAGTTATATTTTTATCTAGCAGAAAAAAAATGAAAACAGGCCGAGTCAGCACGAAACAGAAAAGGGCACACGTGTCCCGTCCTGTATTTCCCTTTTTCTATGTTATTCGGATTCACCGGATAATAGCAAGTAGCTCTCTGAACATAATATCGGCTCTAATCGATGCTGAATTGAAATTTTAACCCTTTAACTGGGGACTTTATTGACCAAAACTATCTGTAAAATAGGGAGTTTTTCTTTTTTTAAAGTGTTTCTGGCTCTCGAAGGTATATCAATAATCTCCAAATCTAAAACAAAGTTATTTTTATCAAACTGGATGAGCACACCGGCACTTCCTACAATCAAAAATGGATCTTTCGCTGTGCTGGCGTCTTGCCAGGTTGCAGCAGACCCCCGAAGTTGATGGTGTTTCTATAAACAATTGTTCCGCTGTTCATCTTCTATTTTTGTCTCGGATCCCGAGGAGCATTCCATCGAACTCGAGAAATCAACATCGCAGTCGCTGTCCTTGCGAGTATTTTGCAGCAGCTCAGCAATTTCTTCGTCGGTCAAGGGACGCGCTGGCGTTTTGGTGGACGCCATTTTCCAAACAAACAGTCAAAGGTGTCATACAGAAGTCTTCAGCCTTTTTGTGTGCTGCCATGTATGCATCCTTTTTAAAACTAAAAATGTTTCCGATGCACGAGGATAGATGGCGCATCCTACACACACGCTAAATTGATCTAGCGTTTAAAGACGCGCTTCCCAACACCAATAAAAGCGCAGCGCGTCTATAGACGCGCCACCCAACCTGCGGTCAAAATTGACGCGCGTCTAAAGACGCGCTCCCCAGTTAAGCAAGGGGGAGAGATGTGCTAAAACAAGCAGAATCATATACCGAAATCGGTGCTAATGTCCCATGATATAGAATAACAGCGACCTGAAATGACCATTCCTTGGTTTCACGCAAAATCTTTCAAATGTAGCTCTAGTTGTCCGAAGGAAAATCTAAACTTTCAGAACAAACAGTTATCTTATTAAAAATTATAGGTTATTTCCTTGGAATTTCCATGGAAAAAATGGGACCCGCGTTTGCCCATTTTCTGTAACCGGCGCGCCTCAACTCAATGTAGTCGAGTGCTCTGTCAGTCGCCATCTTCCCATTGACAATTTAAACAAAAATCGCTTATCACCTTTGAATGAGATAACAGAGAGTTCTGAAACTTTGGCATCTGGGTTGGACCAATAGCGCTACATTTGGACAAAGAATAAAAATTCGCGATATGTAGTTTATAAATAAGGTAAAAAGCGAACCCTGTAATTATGCATTATTTTTAGACGCCGTATACAACGTTCGGGACGTGGTGTGTACCGAGCGCATTATCACCGCTTTGCAGCCAATGAGAGTACGGCACCAGCCGATAAGGAGGTCGCAGAACCAATCACCGAGTGAACAGTGAAACTAGTCAGCCACGTGCTGTGCAGCTTAAGCTGCCCGCGGCTAAAGCATATCTAACATGAGCGAATATGCTCATGGGTAGCTTGACGTGGCACTGCATTAAAAAAAAAAAACTTTCTTTTTCTAAAGGGCCTAGATGAGCCACGTATTTTAAAATAAAATTCTAACATGCAAAAGTTTTTGTTTTACTATATTTACGCAGCTAGACCAAATTTAGTTGCAGAAGGTGAAGGTCCCAGGCCGCTAAGCCCCACCCCGGGCTTACGAGGTGCTTACATTTCTCATTGGCTGGGGAGATGATTGACGTGTGAAAATTTGTTTGTAAATTTGTATCTCCGCGCCGCAGTATTGTATTAATCGACTTCCTTTTACGTCTGAGAAGAAAATAATCAAGATAGTGTCATTATTGTTTTCAAATGTATTCTGAGTTTCCTTCTCTCGCTTTGGTTTGGAACGTTAACAAATATGGCTGCCGGCATCTGCGGAGTGCTGAACGAGCGAAGCTCGTTGAGCTCTTAAACTTTTATGAGTGGGTGTCGGTTTGAGTTTACAGAGGTGTTTAGAGGAAGATCTCTTCCACCGACGTAGTTTGAAGCAAACAACTGTCGCAAGTACGCACCTAGCCAAGCGCTATGCGGATGCTAATGCTTGGTATTGTTAAGGATTGGCCCAAGCCTAGCGTCCCACACGTCAATTATTTTCATCGATCTGGCTCGATTAATTTTTTGCGCGTGTTGATGCTGAATAAAGATGTTGATTCTCGTAAAAGCGGTCCCACTGCTTTGCAATTTGTGCAACTGCCATGATTGCAACCATGGTTTTAATACCGAGAAGATACCTACAGAGGTAAGCATTTGGGGACCATTTGGCAGGAGGAAATCGGGCATTCCGCTCGCATCAAGATTGTCTAGGTATGTAGACGCCACTTCGTCTCAAAAGGCAAGTCGCTCATATTTTTCAGCGCACCTGGCCTACCAAGACGAAGATTTTTACGCCGCGTTTGAATTGTGGGCAGTGTTATACGGAACGGCATTCCAAGGAACGGCGTTCCTGGAACGCGTTTCTTTTAGGGGGAACGAAGGAACGCTGCCGTTCCGTTTTGCGTCTGTAGAACTGGAACTGCAACTCGTTACATTTTTACTGTAACGGAGAAAGGAAAGGCGTTCCTTTTTTTCGTTCAGGGGGTAATTTCCATTTATTTTTGAGAGGAAAATTCTTAAAGTATAAAAACGATATCTTTACGGAGAGCAGAATCTCTGTAACTTTTCGGTTACTTATTTCAGGGTTTATTCGTGTGGTCCTCGCTTGGTAACAGCCGGGTGCAGGAGAGCTAGTGGACACTGATTCTTTTTTTAATGCCCACGGTTGCGGTACAAAAAGCAAAACGTTTAATCGAAGGAAAAGACAGACAAAGAGGAACGTTTCAAACTCAGCTGCCTTCTTTGTTTCCACGAATCCTCATACATCCAGAAATATAAGGCTGACTACAACTGTCGCTGAGCTTTCACAAAGAGAACTACATTTACAACAAAAGAACAGGTTACAAGACATCGAACGTACCCTTGTATCCCGAACATTGGTCACTTAAAAATAACCAAAATTAAACTTTATTCCTTACCCACTTGTCCCTCACCTTCAAACCAAACGACGAATCCCACCTTCACAAAGAAGGACTGATAGTTTTCAAGACTAACCTGCCAAAATTCCTACCCTCTTCTTCACTTCCTCGTCTTGCGGAGAGCAACATAAAGAAGCAACTGCTGTTAAGTTCGTACAAGGCACTTTGTTAGACTAAAACGTGTGAGGTTGTTGTAAAACGCTCGCACAATTCGGGGTAACGGTGCATTTGGCTCGTCTGAATCACCCACCATAAACATGAATATAGTTAAAAGCTGAGATCTCTAAAGGTGAATATATCAACAAATATAACCCAGCTTCCGCTTGTTTTCTTCTCTTGGTACCCTTCCATCACGGCACTCAAATTCGTACGTTGCAACTTGATGGCATAGACTAAAAAAAAAAAAAAAAAAACTCTGCTTGACCTAAGTAAATATGGTAATCAGCAAAATAAAAAAGTAACGTATATGTAACAATACGTTTAATTTTTTTAACTGTAAGGGAACGAGTTCCTTTCTTGCATATGGGTCATTCCATGCCAAAGGAGACGGCAATTTTCGTCATATTTTGGATATGCTCAAAAAAAATAATATGAATAAAGACACCTTTGAAAGTAAGGATGGCTAAGTTTGAGGGCTGAATTACGTTTATTTTTGCTGACGTCATGCTCCAAAGTGCGGGGAATCGGAGAAAATCTCCTGTACTTCAAAAAACTGCTGAAAAAAAGCTATTTTTACCACATAATTTTAAGTTTGCATGCAATCGATCACTAATATATTCTATCTTACCTTCAAAGGAAAACGCCTTACGCCGCCATTTTGGATCCAGACAGGCACTCCAAACCTAAGCAAATTTTTAAGATTTCTTGATTTTTTTTAGTCACTTTGAAATTAAAATTTGACTAAGAAACGTTTTTTACTTATTTTTCTGAAACTTATGCTTGACAAGGTTGCATTACAATCATAATAAATTATTCGTAGAGTTTGTATTTAAATGGTGAATATGACACTTTCTTCAAAAACGGCCATATAGAGGGTGAAAAAAAGCCATGTGGGCAACGGTGCTCGCATTTTCTGAAATAGCCGAAAGGTTAACCGACCCCCTATGTTCAACGTTTCAAAAAATTAGAAAAGTACTTCTTGTTATTTTGGAGAAATTATTTTTTAAATATGAGGCAGAACGGCATTACCTCCAGGCGTCCACCTCGTCAGCATCGCACGCCGCCGTCTGGTACGGTCGAGTGAAACACTGCACAGGGAACTTAATTTCGTTAATTATAGTTGTATAGCTAACGCTAAGAATCTTGACATTATGACATGTCTATTTATAGTCACTAGAAAGTGCATAATTTGTTTTTCTCTAAACATTATGTCGGGGTGCGCTTGCCAGTTGAGTAGCGACAACTCGAAATATTGTTTGGGATACTTTTATCAAAGCCGAAAGAAAGCACATTTGTAGCTCACCGACATTTCGTTTTCATATGTACATGAATGTAATATATAATCCAGAAATACTATATCACATTTAGAATATCAGTGTTTTATTGGCTTTCAGTTCACCTCATAGTGCTGCAATGTCTTTAGCGTCGCACGGAGAACTCTTTCTGCACGTTTAATGTGGACGTTATTTTAGCAACCACATGCCCGTGTCGTATAGGCACCACATAATGGCAATGACGTGTGTTTGGTATGGCTTTTGTTTGCTCATAGCGGTTGCTGAGTCTTTGTCTCTCAGCTGTGACGACGCTATCTGGAACCCATATGACGTTCACAGTTTTCATTGAAGCCTTCGCCCATTCATAAAGATCTTGTGCTGTCATGATATGACTGTCAAATGACCTTTGAATGCTAGCTTTGCTAGCCAGCCTTTTTATAGTGCCGGTGAGCAGACGGATCATACCGGTGACGTTCCAGACGAGCGCAGTGATCTAGCCTATGACTAGAACTGAAAGCTAATGAAACACTGATATTCTAATTGTGATATAGTATTTCTGGACTTTATTTTATATTTATTTACATAATAAGAAACAAAAACGCCGGTGAGCTACACATGTGATTTGTTTTGCCTTTGATAAAAAGTATCCCTAACAATATTTAGAGTTGTCGCTATTCAACTTGCAAGCGCACCCGGACATATAGTTTAGAGCAAAAAAAAAAGCACTTTCTAGTGACTATAAATAGACATGTCATAATGTCAAGATCCTCAGCTTTAGCTATACAAATACAATTAACGAAATTAAGTTCCCTGTGCAGTGTTTCACTCGACCGTACCAGACGGCGGCGTGCGTTGCCGACGAGGTGGACGCCTGGAGGCGATGCCGTTCTGCCTCATATTTAAAAAATAATTTCTCCAAAATAACAAAAAGTACATTTCTAATTTTTTGAAATGTTGAACAGAGGGGGTTGGTTAACCTTTCGGCTATTTCAGAAAATGCGAGCACCATTGCCCACATGGCTTTTATTTACCCTCTATATGGCCGTTTTTGCAGAAAGTGACATATTCACCATTTAATTAAAAACTGTCCGAATAATTTTTTACAATTGTAATGCAACCTAGTCGAGTATAAGGTTTATAAAAATAAGTAAAAAAAGGTTTCTTAGTCAATTTTTAATTTCGAGTTGACTAAAAAAATTAAGAAATCTTAAAAATTTGCTTAGATTTTGAGTGCCTGTCTGGACCCAAAATGGCGGCATAAGGTATTTTCCTTTCGACGTAAGATAGAATATATTAGTGCTCGATTGCATGCAAACTTAAAATGATGTGGTAAAAATAGATTTTTCTCAGCAATTTTTTGAAGTACAGAAGGTTTTCTCCGATTCCCCATACTTTGGAGCATGACGTCAGCAAAAATAAACGTAATTCAGCCCTCAAACTTAGCCATCCTTACTTTCAAAGGTGTCTTTATTCATATTATTTTTTTAAGCATATCCAGAATATGACGAAAATTGCTGTCTCCTTTGGCATGGAATGACCCATATGGAACTTGTAACGGGAACGCGTTCCAAAAATCAGAAGGAGCAAGGAAAGAGCTTTAGTTCCTTTTTTGAGAAACGTGTACAACATTGATTCTGCGTCATAACGCTCACACACCTTGCTCACGGATGCCACGGGAAAAAAATAACGAGAAGCGTAAAGCTAGAACTGCGAATTATTTCTTTTTTTTTTGTTTGCTTATTACCGTACGTCGATAAACTCTGCCAAACGCTTGTATTGGACCGTGGCTCGTGCATGATGGAACGCTAGGGCGCCGTTTTCCTGGTCGCATCGCCTGAGCGTTGTAGACGTTTTCAGACGGGGGCTGAACAGCCAACGAACGGAGACGAAGATGAACGCCGAGGTGCAGCTTTCGTGTCCGCGTCTCACGGGCATTGCAGACGACGATAGACGGCGGTGATATAGCAGAAGATGCCAGAGGCTGCCGCGCGTCTGCTCGCACGACTATACTTCGTTTCACCTTATGTGCGAGCGAAGGCAAAGCTGGAAGCGCGAGCACGAAAGCTCCGTGCTTTCAGGCTTGGCTCGAGCGCGCGAGCTGGGGAGAAACGCAAAGAGCGCTGGTCTCGCGCTTCTAGCTTTGGCTTCGCTCGCAGATAAGGTGAAACGAAGTATAGCAGGTGGTGGTAGACATCCAGACTAGACGCACCGGATGTCGCGAAAGGAAGACACTTGACTTGGTAGAGTGTTCGGCCGAGTGGCCAAGGGAGGCCAGTAGTAGTGGGCAGGGCCATTGTTTTGTGAGCGGGGCTTAGCGGGGGGGGGAGGGGGGCCCTGCGTCTAAGGCCGTAAATATTGCGGGAAAAGATTTATTTTTCGTGGCAGAAATTTTAAACAAGATACGTTTCCCAATTAAGATTCTAAATGTTTTAATGCGAACGCATTAACTGTCCCATGGAGTAAACCGGCTCTATCAGCATTTGAAGCCACGAAAAACGGCACCTTAATTTCCCGTTGTCTGTAGCAACGAATCGAGTCATAAATTCCCATTTTTTGCGCCCCTCTCTCCTCTCTCTCGCGTCATGTGTCGGGCCTGGCCGGAGGGCCGGAGATAGGGGAGGGGAGGGGAGGGGAGGGGAGGAGAGGGGGGAAGGAGGGGAACGGAAATTCCCGCTCCGCACGTGTTCTACACTCCGCTTTCAGCCAGCGGGGCACGCTGCCTGCTGTCCTCTGCGCCGCGGACAGCGGGACGCGCTGCTTGTAGGAAGACGCTACGTGTAGGAATGCTTTCGTATCCCTAAACGTAAGCAGTCTTAAGTGTCCTCCTGCATTTTTTTATCAGTATTTTTTAAGAAATGCAGGGTGTGGTTTATTACGTTCTACCTTCCTGCTTTGTGATTGGTTCTTGGTTATTCTTATCAGCTAATGCAGGAATCCCATTGGCTGCAACGCGATTATGAGATGCTCGCCCGGCCCTTCACTTTTTTGGCTGACTAGAGTTGTGGCGCCTATATAGGGCGAAATCACGTAAATGCCGTGCTATCGAAGCTGCGTGTGCTCATATTGAATTACATATTCATCATTGAAAAAAAAAAAAAAAACGCTTCAAAATTTTTATTTTTATTTTAATTTTAGTGACAAAGTTCAACAAAAGTCCGATGGCGCAATTTTGATATTTTGATAATTTTGGCTAAATGGTATCTATAAGTAAATCGAATGCCCAGATACACTCATTCTGATTTTCTTTATTTTTTTAAATAAAAAATAATAAAATTAGGCGTTTGATTAGGCCTGGGAGAGATCGCATAGAGTTTCTATCAGTCAGAACCCCAAAACTGCGGACGGAAGTAGTCATCTCCCTGTTGTCAGACTAAGCTGCTGTGGTTGCAAGGCTTTCAAAATCTTCTTAAGAAGGCCAAACACTCTCAGTAAAAACGGCTCTGCGCTCTCCCATCAGTGTAGTTCCCAATTTAGCTATTAGGGGCGTGATGGTTAGATCTCCTTCAAAATAACCCCCCCAACCAGGTTATACGCGAGTATGTTGATCACGTTAATCACGTATGCGATTCAAAATGACAGGCAAAGAGAAGAGTATTGGGAAGGTTAAGGCTCGTTTAAGATTCGTGCTGCGGGTTGAATTATATTACCAATTATATGGATATATACAGGGTGTCCCAAATAACTTGCCTCAAACTTTACACAGGAAGGGAATGTTCTATGGGAGTGAAACAAACTGTGTGCTGTTAGCAAGCATCCTAGGAAAGTGCACAGAATAGTTCTAGTGTCTAGTCATTAAAATAATTTCAGACTAATTATCTACATTTTAATTACCTCTTTAAAAGTATACGGGAACGAAATGACGTCGCCCCGAGCCCTCTAACTCTCGCTTGAAGATGAGCTACCGAGAGGTGCAATGCATATCGCGCTCGTGATATCAAGGTCTCTGCACGGCCAAGGTATACTCTAGTTACGAGCATTGCAGCTTGGAGACGTCAACGCATGACAATCGCGCCTAGTAGCAATATCCGAATTTGTACACACTATGGCCTATACATAACTTGCCCAAATGCCATTCGCGGCCATGTCGAAATTTTCTGCCGTGGGCGTTCGGTTTGCTGTGTTAGTTTCACACCGCACAAGTAGGAGCTCGAGGGACCCCGTAAGAGAAATAACCCTCAGTACCAATCAAAGTCGATATCTGCAAGCTATGCATATAAGCTTGAGCAAGTGTTGTCGCTCAAAGTTTGCGTCGCTCATTTTATTATTCACATGTGGATGAGCTCGCATGTTATACAAAAGAGCAGCAGCTCCAGGATTTGAAACGCATCATGTGTAGTATCCATTAGCGGAAGAGATCTCCCCGACCACTTCTCAACTCGAAACATTGCTTGTCACAAAGACCAGGGGAAATGGGGAAATATTTCAACTGACTTTGTTATATTTTGCATCCACTTTAGGCATTCTTCGGTTCTGGTTCTCCCATGGGTTGCGAGTAGGTACCCTGAGCAGGTTTTTTTTTTTTTAATTTCTGTGTGTGTGTGCGTGAGGGGGCTAGTTTGAACGAAGGACTTACAAAGCTACATTCAGCTCCCTCAAACTTCGCCCTGAATGGCCTTTGTCACGCACTGTGGCTTCCCTGGGGCTTGCCACTCCCAGTCCCAGCTCGTAAAAAAAACGGACATTCCACAGAAACTGTACATTGAAAGGGATTGGCCGCGTTTCCTACAGCTCCGCAAAAATCATTCTTTTTTCGGTTAAAAAAAAAAAAAACAAGTTTTATTTTTGTCATTTCAGAAAAAAAAAAAAAAGGCGTGTGCCGGGGGGGGGGGGGGGGGGGTGTCCCGTGGAAAAATAGTAACGGTTACAAGTAATTTTATTACTTCAAAAAGTAATCAGATTACTCTTGTGATTACTGCCTAATAAAAGTAATCAACTGATTACAAAATTACTCCAAAAAGTAATCGATTACAAGTAATTTGATTACTTGTAATGTGTACGGTACAACTTTGGCGGCACGAGCCGTCTTTGCCGTACCCACGGGTCGACGAGTCATCTGCCGGCGCCGCTTGAAACCATGGTGAGAGAGAGAAAGAGAGAGAGTGAAAAGCGAACTTTATCTGCACTGCGCGAGGAGCGCGCTGTCCTCACCTGAAGAGTATTATCTGACACCGTGGCCTGGTGCCATCGGGCGGCGCACAATGGCACCTCGCGAAGAAGGGCGTCCTGCATGAGCACGCGAAGTACGAGACGCTCTCGTGCCCCGAGCGCTCGCGCACAACGCTTGAGACGCTTCACGCTATGCCTCTTTGAGCAGAATGGACCTTTTCCGAGAAGCGTTCTGCGCACGCACGAGCACTCGATGCCAAGCGGCGGAAATCGGCACTAGAAATCGAGGAAATTCGGAAGGAGGCTGTGGATCAGCGAGTAGAACACGTAATTGCAACATATACATAATTGTGTTACACAAAAAAAGAAAGTGGACGGAAAGAAAAACATGACGTTTGGGTGGACGCCACATCAGATCCCCCTCTTTAGAGTCGCGTTGGGCACGCGCCGCTGCTCGGAGAGCGAAGAAACTGGTAACGTAGCTCCCATTATCGATTGGTAGCGCAGGTAGGTCACTTCCTCGATTTTTAGTTCGTACAGCCACCGACTGGTGCCGTCGGTATGTGAAAAAGGTCCATTGCACCGGTATCCTGGCTGCAGGATACCGGTATACCGATATACCGAAAAAAGTGCCATATTTGACACTTTTTCGTCACGAATCGGCAGCATGTGGAACTACCCAAGAATGCGGAGCGCTGGGTACACCTAAAGCCCCTTCATGTTTTAAACGTAGCGCAAGGTACGTCGATGCACGAGCCACGTGCAACGTGCAGCCCTTGGGAAGATCATGGCGGCACAGCGCACCACTGAGCTAGATTGCAGACGCCATGTTCCTCCCAGAAGTGGCTCGCAGCACGTGTCTCGAGCATTTCCACAACAATGAATGGCGCCACTTTTCCCAGGATGGAGGGGTTTTAGGTACACCTAGGGTGCCTCAATGCCCTTTTCTACAGGGTGATGCCACCCTTTGTAGTACCCGATGCCGACAGCACGTGCCCTCGGGTAAAATTTAAAGAAATCGACGAAAGCAAAATGTCGCCATAGCACAGTCAGCGCCACAAACGCGTGCAGGGATACGCTCCTTCACGCGCTTCTTAACAAAAAAGAAAAATAAAAGCGTGGGACAAAATGGACACATGTCTCCAACCTAAGCAAAGCGCACCTGAAGTCACCCCAGAGCCGTATATTAGGAGAGTTTGGACAATAGGCGGAGCAAAGGCCGCCGCCAGCGCCGAATATTCCCCCCACGCTTAGAGCGTAAACTAAATTTGTGACACAGCGTCGACCAATCAGGAGACCTCTACTCCATCTCACAAATGTCGACAGTGAAGACAAAGGCACAGGCGCGTGAGCCTAGCTCAGCGAAACGCTATTGTTCTACGAGACCTCGTGCATAGGAGGCACTTTCGAAAGCCACGCGCTCGTGCCCATGCCTTTGTCTGCACTGCTAGAACAGCGTCCTGAGACTGGCTGAAAGAAAGCAGTGCAAAGGGTGGGGTGCGCGAGCGTCTTGAGACGTGGAGTTCCGCTCGGCACGGCTCAAATTATACTTCGTTTCACTTTACCTGCGAGCGAAGCCAAAGCTAGAAGCGCGAGACCAGCGCTTTTTGCATTTCTCCCCAGCTCGCGCGCTCGAGCAAAGCCTGAACGCACGGAGCTTCCGTGCTCGCGCTTCCAGTTTTGCCTTCGCTCGCACATAAGGTGAAACGAAGTATAGTCGTGGCACAAATTTAGAGCACGCGACCACCGCTAGGGGCTGTTTCGCGGCCTGTGGTTGGCCCGAGATGCTCGCCTATTCAAACCAATGTACGGCCAATCTCTCTCAATAAACGGCTCTGAGTCACCCTATAGGTACACCAAGGTACACCTACCCATATAGACACCATAGTCTAAAGGGAGCATTCACTGGTGGCCATAGTGTGTGGGTGGCTGCTGAGCGCGTGCTGACGGCGAGCTTCCGCAGTTCTTCTGCAAAGTGCATTCGGCACCATCAGGGTTGCCTTTCTTAGCAGGCTATATTAATGTGAGCTCGTTCGGAGCTTACGCTCTATTAGTGGCGAGATGTTTCGGTGGCGCCCTCGTTCAGTTACCTTTCGTGACGTCATTACCTTGTGAACAACAAGTTCGATGGTGTTTGCAATGGGCATGGTGGAAGCCTGAAATCATAGCGCTCTCAAAGCAACACTGCCAACACCGTCAAAATTGAAGTTCTTACATTCCTCTTATTTCCGTCTATGAGAAATCCTTTGCTGACGTCATTGTCAGCATTCGGCCAATCGTGGCAGGCCGACCACAGCGATGCTTTCAATCGCTCTCGTCGCCAATACATCGCCCGCCAAAATTCACTGGACGCCATATTTGAGGGCGATCTTTAGAACGCATGCTCCAAACGAGCTCACATTATTGCCATATTTGCCATTTGTACCATATTGCCATATTTGGGCACGTTATTCACAGCGCATCCTCAGGGCCTTGGGAAGTGGTATTGTCAGCCCAGAGCAATATATACTAAGAGAGTTTGGCCTTTTTAAGGACATTTTGACAGCCTGGCAAAAACAGCAGCGTATTTTGACAACCGGGGGATGACTACTTCAGTCCGCCATTTTGTGGCTCTGACTCATAGGAACTCTATGCGATTTCTCAGGAATAAACAAGACATAGAATTAACGTCATTAAGTGTTATCGTGAAATCTGTTAGTTGTAGCGTGCAACAAGCTCCGCCTATTGACCGAACTCTCTCAGTGTAGACAGCTCTGGGTCGGCCCGGCAGAGGTCCCCGCATCATCAGATCAAGCTCCTACATATCGTCTGCTAAGAGCAGCAATCTTGATGGTGTAGAATGGACATTGCGGAAGCACTCTGGATTTCTTGGCCAAACTTCGTGATACCGTTCAAGCCCGAGCTGTATCCACATTTGCGCTGTACTTCCGTGAGTTGCGCTGGGGCGGGAGGCATTCAACGTATAACTACATCGGCTACCCAACTGCCGGGTTCAATTCATGTAGAAATCGTTTTATTTGTTTTAAAATTAGTTTTTGTGCGTTTACGAGCGGAAGACTGATCTTTCTTCGGAGCTGATACCACGTAGTTTCTGGTAAAGAGAGAAATAAGAGCTAAAGTTTTGTTTTTGTACCCCTTTAAGGGCAAGGTGGGAATTGGAAAGTTGTAGAGCGCATTAAGAAATACCCAAAATAAGGTGTTTGCTACATGATACGTTTTGCGCGCTTATTTTTATTAGCCTCCGCACCGCGCAGCATTGTATTGACCAGGTCCGGGCAACGCGGCGCCGCGCCTAAGTGACGTATATAGAGACGCCAGCACCAGTCGATATGATACTGCCGCTCGCTGCCCGTTTTCACCGCTCATGTCTCCCCTGTTTAGACATGCTCTGAAGGAACGAATTCCATTGGTGCGCTGTCCGAAACAGGGCTTTGTGTTGGAATAATCTCCGAAGATAAGCACGAGCACGGTAAGCACGAGGACCTGGTGCCGCAATGCCCTGTCTAGGACAGCGCGCCAGTTACAAGGTGGACTTCGTTCCTTCGTAGCACGTCTAAAAACGCTGCAAGCGCAACACGCAGACGCGATGTCGCGTTTTTTTTTAATTATTGTGCTGTCTTTTTTTATTTGTATAATAAAAAGAAACGCACAAAGCGTATCATGTAGTAAACACCTTATTAGGGTGTTCATCAATGCGCTCTACGAATTTTTATTTAACACCTCGGCCGTTGCACTAATAATTTTTAAAAAAATTAGCTAATTACTTTACTAATTGCTAGGCTCAAAAAAAAAAAAGTGCACTTTCCCAATACACTTTCTAGCAACATACAGTTCGTTTCACTCTCGCAAAGCGCTTCGTTTTTTTTTTTTTTTTTATAGTGTGGTTTAAGGTATCTGGGACACTTGTATGTACTCGCAGTATTGTGTAACCACTGTTTAGAAATAAGAATAGAAACATTTTAGATTTTTCTTATTATTTTGCCGTGGCACTACGACGCTATGGAATGTGCTCTTCTAGGGTGTGATTTTGACGAAAATAGTCCAAAATATGTTTCTAGCAACGATATGAAAGGAATGTAGGCCTCACGATACGTTTCCGGCATTTAAAGAATTTTTACTTCCGATATAAACTTAAATAAAATAAATTTAACTTGTTCATGTACACCAGTTTGCGCGCTTTATGTATAAAAATATTTACGATGTAGAAAGTTTACTTTGTATCCTGTGGTCTTCAAAAGTGCGTCGAGGCGCAATTGAGGAAATCGTTGTTCCACCTCACCTCAGACGCGATTTTCTTCAGAAAAACCAGAAATTAATACTTTTTTTTTTGCAAAAGTAAGGCTTGTTTTACTGTTTAGCTACCTCATATAAATATTTAATTTAAAACGAAAAAAGGCGCGACATCCCTATGACCGTCCTTATGTGAACACACCCAGCCGTGACGCACAGTGGAAAAGCACTATTTTCAAAAACATCACGTGATGTTTTTTTTTTCATTTTTTTTCAGAATCTGACCTCGGCTTCAAGGCTATATTCAACACACGCACACAAAAACGAAAACATGAAATACATGGGGACATGTTGGCTTGAAGGTCGAAGAAGTAGAAAACAGGGATGTAGAGTGACGGTGGAAACAGGAAAACCAAACAGGAGGATTTATTCAACTTTTCCACCTTAGGCAAGCATTCGTATATTTATATATGGGGTGACGGACGTCAGAAAATACGCGAGAATTACTAATTAGTTTGCTAATAATTAAAAATGACTAATTGACTTTTTACTTAGTGAAAATACACTAATGGTTCCAATAAAAAACTTACTGAGCATCATCGAAAACCATAAAATTAGTAATTATCAGAAAGACTTTGAGCGTGTGAGAAGCGTAGTAGTGCGCTAAACCTACCGTTTGTGGAGCAGGTACAAGGCTTCTAGCTGCGGTAACACTCCCGCGCGATTTTTCCACTTCTTATGAGAGCCCCAGCATTGTACCTGCTCTACGAATGGTAACTTTAGCGCACTACCCCGCTTCTCACGCGCTCAAAGTCTTTCTGACAACTACTGATTTAGAGGTTGTCGATGATGCTCAGTAAGTTTCTTATTGGAACCATATGTCTGTTTCCACTAAGTAAAACGTTAATTACTCATTTTTAATTACTTAGTGAAGTAATTAGCAAATATCGCGGATTTTCTGACGTCCGCCACTACATATATATACTGTATATATACGAATGCCTGCCTAAGGTCAAAAAGTCAAATAAATTCTCCTGTTTAGTTTTCCACCGTCAGTCTACATCAGTCTTCTATGTATTCGGCCTCCAAGTCAACATGTCCCCATTATTTATTGTTTTCGTGTTTGTGTGTGTGTGTTAAATATAGCCTCGAAGTCGAGGTCAGATTCTGGAAAAAATGGAAAAACATCACGTGATGTTTTTGAAAAGAGTGATTTTCCACTGTGCGTCACAGCTGCGTGTGTTCCCATAAGGACAGTCATACGCCTATTTTATATATAGAAATGCTAATATGAGGTAGCGAAACATGTCCGCGCAACGGAACAGAAGTTACTTCTGCAAAAATAACTCTCTTGTTTTCTCAAAGAAAATAGCGTTTGAGAGAAGGTAGAACAACGATTTTCTCAATTGCTCAAACACTCAATTTTGAGGAGCACAGGAATAAAAAGTATAACTGTCCACATCGTAAATATTTCAGCACTTAAAGCACGCAAACTACTGTACATGACTAAGTTAAATTTATCTTATTTATTTTATATCAGAAGTAAAATAAAATAGCAAACTTGGCCTCCTGCGCAACTCTTTTATATTAGGGCATTTTTCGGCGATGTTTAGCTCATCTTAATATAAAGTTCCTAAAGGGGCGGTGCAACGATTTTCAGACTTTGGACAATTAACTGCGGAAATCAATCTGTGTCACCCATGGAACGGAGAACAGAAAACCGTATTTTCTTGTGAGCGGTAGTTTTTATGTAAACAAATTAAACAAATCGAAGGTCCAAGTGCCTCTCAACTCTCCATGTCGCCTTTCGAATGACGTACTTTATGGGTTCACGTGGTTTCCCCGTGGGTTCTCTCTTCAGAGACCCCAGCCCAGACATGTACAAATTACTGAAAAAAGGGAGTTAAGTTACTGAGTATCGACACCAAAAGTAGTTGGGAGTAGAGTACAAATTACGCATTTGTAATAGCAATTGAGTAAACTACTAACTACTGTAAAAAAGAAGCGAGTAACTTTTGAAGTTACTTTAGAAGTTAATATTTATATTTGTGTGGTAGCAAAATGAGCAGCACTTTTGATCCGTAAAAAACCCTGCGGGCCTAAAATAAATGCAGTCATTGTATGGCTCGCCTTTTCACCATTATAGTTTAATCCCTCGCAGAAGCAATAGACCGATCTCACCAGCCAGTTTGACTACGCCACCAATACCGCAATGCATTGGGGGAACTTTAGTCTTTGGGCACGTGCGACAACCTCGTTGGAGCTCTGCGCGTGTAGAGCATAACACTGCACGAGTAATGTCGTGCTCTGCCGTACATGGCTCCTGTGAATTAAAATTATGGCGACGTCAGACATGCGCTGAACGCTTAGTGAGATCGGTCTATTTACTTTTAAAATCTTTATCGGAGAGTTTTACCCTTTTCCTCCTAAAGACGTCCCCAGCCAAGCTAAAAAGACGTTCCACCATGGCGCTGGATGGAAAGACAGCGTTGAATTTCAGAAAGAGGCTGTGCAGGGTTGGTAAGCGAGTGTCGGCATCTTTGGTGTTCATGACGAAACATGTGAGGTATGCCCCGGACAGACGGTCTTTTATAACAAACTCTCCTCCTTTTTTTTATTTTTTCTTTGGTAAGTTGAGACTGTTGTGACTGGCCCCTCTTTATTACCACGACGTTCGGAGAGTACGCCGAGCGAGTGCACCTGACCGTCAAGGGATCAAGTCTCGCGCCACAACGACGGGATCATCCGGACGACTGCGCGTCTAGTTGCAGTCCTAGTGCTACGCTACTTAAAAAAAGTTGCTTTGGTTTAATAGAAGATGAAACGAAGTATACTTCGCCGCTGACGCCGGGTCTAACAAAGGGATCTCCCAATGGGGACTTGCAATCCTCGCCGGCGACTACGGTATCCTGACGCGCCTGACACGCCTGACAAGTAAAACGTTTTCATTAAAGAGGAGGTCTCCCTGGCGTGGAAGGTCGAAAGGATGCGATGGATTACCTGAACAAGCATCCGCGCTCGTACAGTTGCAGCTGGAAGTGGGAACGCGGTCCCATGAACGGATTATCCGTGTCTGCGTTTGTGCGCGGGGTAGTCCGGCTTTGCAAGCGAGTATGCGCTGACGACGAGGCGACCATAGGATGAGGCGCCCAGCTACGAGGTCATTCCAGTGGCGCCTCCCGTGGAACCTACCGCTTGAATCAAAACTCACTAAAGGCAGACAACATGAAAACAACAACAACCCTCGGAGTGTCCCCGTCTTTCACGGTTGCAGCAGGAGGCGCGGCGCCTGCGTGTATTACCGGATTAGATCAATACGCGACCAGGGCTTGTTAAGCATCTCTACCTGCGTTCGTGGGCGACGGTGTTATGTTTTGGCTGCTCGTCGCCACCTTAGCCCAAGGACGCCTGTGATGCAGTTTGTACGGCTGCCGCTCGGCAGCCGCTGAGTATACACAAAAAACGCTCCTAGGCCGGTGCCATGTTCCTGATCGCGCCCTCATCAGCTAAAACTTTTCTGCCACTCTCTTGGACTGTGAAGACCCGCTCAGCGCGGTTCTCTACCTACGTTTTTGCGGTTTTGCATTCGACGTTCTCTAACCTTTCTTGAGAGTTTCCACTTAATTTTTTTTATGTGTGCTGCGTACCCTTTTTGTGTTATCTTCCATTGTGAGAAATAAGGCGGGTAAGTGCTTGGCTATTCAAGCTTTTCTGCTCGACATTCACGGGAAACGAAGGAGGTGAAGGACGTCAAGCGGCCCTCGACGCGATTTTGCGAACATTGTTCTCCCCCCTCCCAGAGATAATCCGCGTAGAATCCTCAGTCGTCTCCGAAAATAGTTGTCTGGGTGGGGGTGGGAAACGGGTCAGTCGCGTTCGTTCCTTCGCCTTGGTGCTGTTCTGAAAAAAGGATGCTCTTCCCTAAACATGCCCCAAAACGAAGTCATCTTGGATTCCGTCCGATCGTCAAGATGTGACTGTCGTCGACTGTGACTGTGTTATTTGAGATCTTTCTCAAATAAATTATTTTCAGATAGCGCTGTATCGTGTGCTACGTTCAATATATTGTTCAAATGTTAACACTTGCAAAATTTTATGTCCGTGTCCTGTCCATCGGTAAACCCGTTATTTGTGAGCGTAAAAAATGCATGCCTTTCGGCTATATTCTGTTGTAAATTATTTTCGACAGCTAAGCGCTTTGTCATTTGACACGCGGCGAATTGCGCGGCGCCGTCAAAACTTATCGTAAAACAAAAACAAAAAAACTATAACTATATTCGCGTCTCTAGCTCGTCGCTCGCCCTCCCGCGGCGGAAACGGGATGCGCTCTAGTGAGGGTACCCCAATTCTCCTGCTCAGCGGGCACGGCAGAACTGCTCGCACTCATGGCACGCGAAATGTAATTTCCGAATGCAAACAACACTCTTCACTGTCCCAACGTAGGGCTGCAGCCGGTGTGGGACTGTACCTTACTCGAGAGTTTTTGTATTGCTCATAGAAGATAACCAAAGCGCTTTGCGTTTGCGTTAGAGTTGCGTGCCCCACGTTGTGCGTGCGCCTCATCGCCATGCGCCATCTCAGACCGCAATTTAGAGCTCGGCGCACGCGCAGTGTGCAACACGCAAAGCTAACGCAAACACACAGCGCTTGCATCCGCTCGTATACGCAACACTAAAACTCACTACTGTTTCACCGGCTTCCAACGCCAACGAAACGTGCTGCAGTGAGAGACGTGCAAGCAGGTAGGCGTTCCTTCGAACTGGAAAGGCTGAGATTGGCAAAACGACGGAGCGTAAAAATGAAAGTAACTAAATGTTATGAAAAAAATATTAAATAAAAACATTTTTTATTTTTTACTTTTGGGCCTTTGGTCTGGAAGGATATTGGCGGCGACTTTGGACGTTTTGCCGATTGTCAAAAGTTGCGACTTTGATAGCAAAATATATTTTACCCACGATTAATGTAATTTGACATGTATTTCTCACATTTCTAGAATGTTTTCATTGACTTTAGACTATTTTTATTTTATTACTTTGTAATTAAAAATGCTGCAATTGGCACCAGTGATGATAATTAGCACACTTTTGATTGTCATATTTGTTCGCGCGTTTGAAATTAGATCATAAACAACAAAATATATTTTGAAAAATTACGTATTGAAATATCTGAATTTTAATCTTATTATTATTAATACAAATCGCGGCAATGTATGCTTACAATTAACGCCAAGATCACGAAAATACGCCATTTAACCAAAACAGCCTTTCCAGAAAGGTATAATTTTGTTTTCTTTTTAGCATATGAAACTCTGACATCGTTATCAAGATAGACAAACAGTCAAGCACTGGATGTAATATAAAGTCCTATGCGTGACACATAGGACTAAGTGTGCGTTGCTATAAAAAGCACACGCACACTTCAGCTCTCTGACTCGGATTTTGTCTTTGGGTTGTTGCAGTGAGAACAGCGTTTATTAATTTATACGTTTTGTGGACATATTGTAAAAATTAAAACTATTCTCTTATTCTTGTGCTGGGAATACTGTTAAACCAATTAATCATCTAAATACCCCAAAACTCATTTAAAGGCCCGCAGTTCATTATTTCCCATGACAATCACCTGAGCGAAAAAAGGCAGCGAGAACGCACAAATATCAGCACTGATTTTTTCAACAACTACAACTACAAATATCAGCCTGGATCGAACATGTATTTCACAAAATAATGTTTCCGCGAACAACTTCTCTAACTAAATAATTAGAATGTGAGACTCATCTTGAGTTATTAAAGAACCTGAAATTAAGACCTATATTGAGAAATTAAATCCGGAGAAGTAGAGGGTTCGCCCCTGTACGTAGTAGTGCTTGAGGGGGCGTCCCATTGCCTTGTTATCCTTGGTCCCACATCCTTATATACTCACAACCTTGTGGTTGTGAGTATATAAGGATGTGGGACTAAATAAATCTTTTAGCTGCGTTTGAAACGTTCTCTTCTTCACTTGTCTCTGTCCCTTCTACTTTTAAGTTTCCTGTTTCTACCCCAGTCTCGGATTAAGTTCCAACATGGCCAAAATACAAGTTAGTTTCGGTTTCGCTCCAGAATTAAAACGCGCATCCTTGCGTAAATATTACGCTAAACACCGTTCTTGTTTTCAGGGTAAAGAGGTGACCTGCGCTCATAACACCCTAGCTTCTTCGCATTACCAGAAATAATTTGTGTCGCTCAGTGAAGCCAGCACACTAGAGAGGCTCAACAGCGGCATGCATCTCCGACCCTCACTATAACCGCTATTTTGAAAAATGAGTGGCGCCACCTATAGTTAGTTGGATTCGCGAATATTCCAGTCGCATTCGCTCTGTCGCGCGCGTACCCAACAAAAATAGTTTATAGGCTTTCTATGGCTTTTTTTTTTTCAAATGTAGTACAATGCTTTCTCAATGACCTCAGGCAAACACATGCACCATGAAACGCAAAATACAGCGGGAAAAGACGAGAATTTAGCCGCCAGCTGTGTTTGGAACTGCGCCTGCGCAGGCTGCGCCCATCGAAATCACAGTCCACTCTGTTAGGGTTAGCAGGGACGCCGGTGAGAGTCTAGCCTCAAACCCAGTGAATGGGCTCGAAAACGGTTTGCTGCCCCTAGGGTCGAGTGTTTCTGGGAAAGGTGTATAAGTGCGTGGGAACGGAATATGAAGGAGCCCCTTGTTTGGGAAAGCCACTTCATCTGCCGGCGTCCTATTTACTTCTGCGCTCAAACCTTTGTGATGAGCAAATTTAGCACTAGATTTCGAAAGTAGTTAGTAATTGAAGTAGAAGTTAGGTATAAAACGTAGTAAAATTTAAGTACTAATTACCCAAAATAAAGTTGTATTTGAAAATTACCAAGTTACTCGGAAAAGTAGTTAAACTACAGTAATTTGAGTAGTGTAGTTGAACTACGTCCAAGTCTGCCCCAGCTGCTTCCTCCACGATTTTCGACTTTTAAAGGATTAGCATCGTCGAATGTCGCGGCGAGCGATCGACAAAAAAGACGGTTTGCCACGGGGGTGACGGCGAGTGTAGCAGCGGAGGGGGACAGGTTTTCTTCACTTCCGCGTATCCCCCAGAGTACGTCAGCATCAGTTCCGACCACATCAAGAGGCTGCAAATCGGCATATATTTCGGTTTCTTCTTTTCTATTACGTGCCGGGATAGCAGTTTTTCGGGGCAAGGTGACGCGTTTTCGGTCACTTCTGCTTGGATAAAGAATATAAAAAATACAAACTGCCAATTCTTTGAACACTAAAATCGTTGCACTATTCCTTTAAGCTAAATATTTTTGTAAAAGAGAATTTCATGCTTTGTTGATTTTTAACAAGAATGCTAGTGCTCAACTATTGCAAGTATGTTTTTGCATTGCGCCAGGAAATTTTCTAAATATCGAAAAATTCAAAATTGTGCAATTTCTGTGTACCAAAAAAAAAACGCAATCATTCTTATTCTCTGCAAACTTCTATTGGTAGACCCTTGGAAACGGGTAATTCAAAATGTGCAGAAACATATAGCATTATATTGTCTGAAAAAAAAAAAAAAGTTCAGCCTGACGTATGTCGCAGTCAATTACCGTTCGTGGATTTCTGTCTAACGACTAGCGGTACTCGAGCACTCGGCACGCAGTGGCCGTACTGGGTCGCATTAAATTTGAGACACCAAATAGCGTTACACAAAAACAAAAAAAAACATGCGAATTTTTTTTTTATTAGTGATGTGGCTGATATGCCAATGAAAACTGAAATTTAAGCGCATTCGGACCATGAAGTGCTTGGTTGATTTCGCCGCACTGCCCTACTTTCCCAAAGTATTA
The DNA here is from genome assembly GCA_013358835.2 of Ixodes persulcatus. Lineage (NCBI taxonomy): Eukaryota > Metazoa > Arthropoda > Arachnida > Ixodida > Ixodidae > Ixodes > Ixodes persulcatus. The sequence continues at coordinate 46,259 of JABSTQ010003780.1, forward strand.
CTTTAATGTGGGTAGTCTACAATAAAAAAATTATTTCATTAATTTATCTTGACCTTACTGTATCACGTTTTCAACTACGATGGACTGCAGCGGACGGCACGAGCTATATCAGCCAATTCAGCGTATCAGGAAACAACACGTCACTGCGCCCGTCTCAGAGGTCACGAGACACACGGAATTTGATTGAACAGTATGGCTCGTAGCATCATCTGTGGTCCATCGTAAGGTAAAAGGGATCATATGGAAAGGAGGCGTCTTATGCCCCAACCGAAAGCGGGCGTGGCGAGAACGGAACAATAGCAGGTTGCGCCTAAAAAGATAAAACGAAAAAGGAGGAAGACGTGGAAAATCCGGTTCGCCCCTCTCGGACCGCGTTCGGTCGTGGTTTGGGGCCACTACAAGGCCATGATCGGGCAGGAAGTGCCCATCTAAAGACATTTATTAGTGATTGGCATTGAACTAAGCTTTGGGTTTCATCACATAGCAAGCCTGGGTGAGGTGTAATTCAAGAAAATTTAATGTTCGACGAGTTTAATACTTTGTGGTGCTTTCCCGTCTGTTTCGGTTGCTCCATCCTGTGTTTATTTTGTGCTTTTTCTACAACGAAGCAAGACATTATTCCAGCCGTAGGCACCAGATGTCATTCCCGTCTGCGATCATAAGATTATACACCTTTTTCGTTTAGCCTCGCACCAAGCCACGTCGTCTCCATATCCGGTAGGCGTTCCGAAAAAAAAGCAAGAGATTACAACCCCGAACAAGTAAAAAAGTATAGAAGGGTCATACCAAGAACGACTGACGGTTGCAATTAAAATGTTAACACATTCTACTGTCGAGGGGAGAAGAAAGCGACGTTTTCACGCATACCGGAAGTGCCAGAATTGAAAATGGCGGCGCCCCCGTAGAAAAGGTGTATAGGATCCTAACTGTCGGCAGCTAAGAGTTAATTACGTCCGGCTTGTGCATACAGTGCAACATCTTTTGCTATTTAACCGATCATCACTTTACAGCCTGGGTATCTGTTCTTGTAAACGACAAGTGCTACATGTTAAACGGCTCTAAAGCGTTGGAGCAAACTCGCATCTCATTGATTGATGTCTTTGATGAGTCTTTCGGCCACTGATGTTAGTAAGGAGGTTGGATATCCTGCGCATTTTAATCGAGAGACTTTCCCGCCGAAGCTTGTTTGCATGAAATGGCAGCATGATTTTGTAATTGCGTTGTTGAGACTTAACCGCGCAATGCTCCGCTTAACAAGTTTTGAGTGCGCCGAGTTGAAAGGTAGAAGCGGCTTTTTCCCCCTGGGCTCATAGGACCAGCAGGCATGATAAGGTTAAATAAAAATTCGCAGATCCAGGAATCTTAACGAGTGTTCAACTGGAAGTTCGTGCGTAATGTCCAAAGGGTTCATGCAGCCTTTAAAGCTGTCTAGAACTTCGGCAACCATGGTCGTAAAGTCTTGATCATCGGTTTCTAGCACGATTAAATAATCGTCAACATACTGGAAGACTTTTATAACTTTGCATTTTCAAGATATTAGCAAACATTCTAGCACGTTGTTTTCAAGATGTTACCGCCAGCTCATAGGAGACCATCAAACATGTTGAATTGAATAATGTTGAATTGAATGAGTGGTCTAGCGCACACCAGCTCGGAGCACGTGGAGCGAAAGCTCGCGCTGCAGAACCCAGGATCCCGGGTTCAATCCCCGCCCCTGCCGGTTTCGTTCTGGATGAGCATCGTACCGGCGTGCGGTCGTGTACCACTACTGCGTGGTGCACGTTAAAGACCCAGGGTTAGCGGTTGTACCACACTGGCTAAATTGCTCATCTACAGCTGAGACACCAGACGCCCACTGAGGCAGACTAACTTCCGGCTGTATAAAGATACACATAACAATTTGCTTGAATGATGAACTCTAACAAAAAACGTTAATATCGCGCGTGGTGTTTTGAAGGCATGCGACGACGGCATGGGCCAAGTCGCCATGCTCCAGGTAAATCTAGCTGAAGCATTCGACCGTGTAAAACACGACGTACTTTTTTATATTCTATCTTTAAAGGGAGAGATTGTTGGCACCGTCACTTTGGAGGGGGGCACGATGGCACACAAAAAGTGTACAACAAAGCATATAATAAACAAAGAGTTACGGTCCTTTGTTGGGCATGAATGCTCTCTGTCATATTAACTTTTCAACTTGTACCTGGAACGTTTGTGTCTGAGTGTTTTAAAGAGTGAACAGTGCCACGGTTTTTCGCTTGGGTGACGCAGAGATTAAAGTGATCAGTTACGCTGATGATGTCGCAATATTCTGTACTGATAAGAACAGCGTTATTGTCTGGGTTGTTGGCAAAAAGGTTTTGGGAAGCCACAGGCACAGCCGTGAACTGAAACAAGTGCTGATGACTTTGGCATGGGGCGTGGGCAACAACGCATTCAGTATTTGAGGGCTTGTGTTGGGACTGTGTTTCATGTTTTTACCTCGGCGTGCCTCTCAACTGTTACCGGGAAAACAAAACTATTTTGGTCAGGCGTCGCCACCGACCTGGGGCCATAATCTGGATACTTGGCGAAAAAGTCGGCGAGAAATCAAGCGGCTCTCATTGGCCAGCGCCAAGGTCAAGTGCGCCGTTGGCCAATCACGGAAGCCAAATTTCGCGCCGACTTTTTCGCCACGTGTCCAGATTAGGGCCCCTGGACTGGCGCGCTTCTTGCTAGAAGAGGCGTGACTTGACCGCATTCGCTCGCGCGACAGTGCGTAACGTATTTTTATCGCCAATTTGTGGTACGTGCTGCAAGTCATTGATTTTGCGTGTTAGGAAATACAAAAGTGCCACCGCGTTTTTGCGACATATATGGAACTCGTCATAGGAGCCGATGAGGACGGATAATCTTTTTCATCGTGTATGTGACGAAGGGTGGGGTTTATCGCATTTGTTTGTGCGACAATTAATATCACGCGTGTTTTCGTTGCTCCTTTTTTTTTTCAACGAGAGCAACAACGTACGTTTATGCGCGTATTTATTCAAACAAAATTGTCACCTCATTTGACGCATTTTCTTGTGTCGTCTTGTTGCGGTGAACCATCAACACGTTTTGGTTACCGGAAAAAAACTTGTGGACGCTATTCACTTCTTGTCTGCTCGTTTGTCGTTGGAGTACCTCTCGGTTGTTACAAAGAAAGCGCTTAAATGTGGCCTATTTACTAGTTTGTTTCCGACACGGCTCTACAGACGCGTCGTATGCTGCGGGAACCAGAATGTACAATACTCAAGCGAGTGAAGCGGATGTGAGTACAGTACCTCCCTCCGTTAAGACTCGTTTTCAAATTGCACAGCAATAATAGGGCAGGAGTTCAGAGCGGAAGTCATTTCTTAGCGACGTGCAGATAAATTTATCAAAGTAGGTTGTCGGAAAAATAGCCGAACTACCCTCAAAAGGTATCACAGTGAATATGTGAGCGACCAAGAACAAAACTCTACAAGCGCAGACCGAAAAGGGATGGGAGGGAAGAAGGAGGGGGAGTTTTACCTTTCCCTTTCCCCCCAATATCTAGCCGGCTTTATAACTTACACCTAATATAACGTACAGATTATGTACAGTAAGTGCTAAAGATCATTTCTGAAGAAACTGCATAACATAGACGCATTCAATATTTTCAGATATATGGATGACTCTCCAGTTCTTAATAAAACGGCTGGTGGGCCAAGTACTGAAGTCACAGGCATGCTGGACGTGTTTAGGTCGTGCGGCGAAATCCTGGGATTCACGCAAAAGGAGCCAGTAAACCGGAAAATACAGTTCCTGAACCATTCGCTAAACCTTATGAGAGACCAGATTTAGTGGATATATGAACCACGCTCGAAAAAGGGCATTCTCCCGTATAGCTCCGTCGACTCGAAAATAGCTAAAAGAGGCACTGTCCTTGTGTTCCTCAAGGCATCACTTAGAAAGTGTTGTGCACATGGCGATCAAGAGAGCTTCACGAAGAAGGTAGCTCGGCTAGAGAAAGCGGGCTGCCCCCCGAGCACCCAGGCGGAGGTGGTGGACAGCCTGATAAACATGGTCAAAGACACACGGAAGAAACTACGTGAAAGGGACTCAACGAGGCCGGTGGTCATCCCGAACGCGCTCTCAATAACCCACAACCTTAAAAAGGTTGCTCAACCGGGACGAAGTACCCGTTGTCTTTTTCCGCGCTTAATAAGCTATCGCGACTATGCCGCAAAATCAACAATCTCCGGATGGCCACGGACACTTGTAACACGAAATTCCGCAACAGGTTCACAGAATACGCCTCGGGAGTAGTATATGAAGTTTCTATGTTATCATGAGAAAGGTCATGCTAAATAATCGCGCATGCGAAAATATAGCAACAACAGAGAATACACAGTCAGGACACCTTGCTAAACACTGCAGCCACTGCACATCTACGCCGTCATTTGGTGACACAAGACTTTTTGCTAGGAATTCCGATAGAATATATAGGGACCTACACGACGCATTCCGAATAGAATAGAAAATGCATATATTGTACTAGCGACATATAAGTGTGATTATCGGCGAATGAGAGGTTGTTTTTTGTTTGTTTTGTTGCGAAAGGGGCTTTACGCGATTTAGGAGTGACTATGTAATTTTGCACGAGTATATAAAAAATGGGTGGCGAGCTCGCCCTATTTTTGTCCCCCTGCTTATAATGCTTGCGTAGTTTCGGCGCTTTGATCGTGATAATACTAGCCTATAGAAACACTGAAGCTCCCAACGATTAGATAGCTTTTGTTTTGCTTGTGTATAAACACTGTGAACATCGTAGCGCCTAACATAATATTTGTAAAAGTATAAATTATTTTAGCTGCGGCGGTTCAAACTTGTTTTGGTCTATTTTCCAGGAGCTCCTTGAGTTCATTTTTTCTTTCGATTTGCATATAGTAGATGCAACATTCATGGAAGTTATATCAATGATCAGAAGAAAATACCAACTTGTCTATGTATAACACATTCCCTTTGAAACCAGAGTTACTTATTTTAGTGTGTTCTTCCATCCAGCAGCATCGTGGCATGTGGAACACCCTGAAACAAAAGTATGTGAGTTCACTCTCGTGCAGAACACGGAGACAGTCAATCATGGGCAAAAACAATGATAGGATTGATGCTCTTAAGAACACTGGAGCGATCCAGTCTGACAAAGGGAAAGCTAGCACAAACAAAACATCGCCCGGCCTTTTTTCATAGTTCCGTTTAAGCTCGAAACACTTTAAACGTTTCGAAAAGTTTTCATACGGGCCTCAACATAAAAGCTGACATTTCAAACTCATCAAGACCCTTTCTTTGTTAAATGCAGCACGACGCGGATGTACTAGGCTAGCTGAAGTCGTCCAGCTCTTTGCATCGCTTGCAGTAAGTTTCGTAAGAGTCGCGTACAACACTGACCAAAATCTAACCCTTACAAAAAAGTTATTGATCAGAAAGCTGGATAAACAAAAAGGAGAAGGATAAGGCAATCGGAGATGCGTGTATTTAGAAAGAACGGGTACCTTGGCATAGCGTTTTAGTTTTTCAGACCCGCATGCCCCGACTTCCACTGATATGTTACTTCTTGTTTCGCGTTTACCGCTTAAATACCGACTTACAGTATTTAAGCGGTTACCACTATTTCTTGCAGGTTATGTTTTGCGAAGATGTGTATGAAGCGTAATTTTAGAACAGTTAAACGGTATATTCCGTTGCCACAATAACAAAAGAAGGAAATATTTAAAAGTACAAGTTGCATGCCTCTTTAGTGACAAATAAGATTCTCCTTGTAGTGTAATATGCGAATAGTGCATGCTTGGTCATCGGAGCAAACATACAGTATTTATTGGTATCTAAATGCAATCTAGAACTCGCAAACATTTTTTTTTTTCGATGCACCTACTTTCCTCAAACGTTGTTTGAAGGCCGTAGTTGCAAAGCCCGTCATGCTGGCATGCGTTAGAAAAATATCACCGGATATTGTTTAGTAGCCTCAAATGAAAGTCAGCATCCCTCATTTCTAGGAACAAACTTATTTTTTATGTACATTTTTATCTAGCAGATAAAAATAAAACAGAAAAAGGGCGAAGCACTAACGGACACAGGTGTCTCGTCCATACGCATGTACGGGCTGATAACATGTTCTTTTGATCATAGTTTATTTCCCATTATTTTTCGAGCCCTTATAAAAGGATGCAGCAGAGCTTAAGCTGGGAGACACCGACTTCACTTTCTTTCATATTGTCTGCACTCGAAGACCCAAGTAAAAGAAAGACAGGACCTTCGGTCATTCTATACCTGTAAGTTTATCTCCGAGTCTAATATGAGCTTTATTCGATGCCGAATTCAATCTTATGGCAAGGGGGAGAGAAGTACAATGCCAAGCAAAATGATAAACCGAAATCGGTGCTTGTCGCACGATATAGAACAAACGCGGCCTGAAATGGCCCTTTCTGGGTTTAGCACAAATTCTTCTTCCAAATGTAGCGCGTGTTGTCCGAAGGAGACTAGAAAGTTCTAGAACAAACCGTTATCTCATTCAAAAGTTATAGGTGAATTTCTGAGAATTTCAGTGAGAAAAGTAGTCCCGCGTTTGCCCGTTTTTGGTAACTGGCGCAATTCAGCTTCATGTATTCAAGAGCTCCGTGGATCGCCATCTTCCTATTGAAAATGTAAACAAAAAATCACATATAACTTTTGAATGAGATAACAGATAGCGCCACATTCGGACAGAGAATGAGCGTTCGCGATATGTAGGTAATGTGTGCCGTAAAAACAAATCCTGTAATTTAATATCTATATCTTTGGACGCCTTGTACAACGGTCGGGACGTGGTGTGTTACGAGCACCTTAATTATAACTGCGCAGCCAATGAGTGTACGGCACCAGCCGATAAGGAGGGCGCAGAACCAATGGCGGAGTTAATAGTGTGAATGTAATCAGCCACGCGCTGGGAACCTTAAGCTGGATGTGGCTAAAGCATATCGAACATGTGCGACTATACTCAAGGACAGCTTAAAGGGACACTGAAATGAAAAAAGATATTTTTTTCTGAAAAGCTTAAACGGAACACCTAAATTAAAAAAAAAAAGAGAAATTACCACGACAAAAATAATCTTCGAGCGATAATTACGACGCTAGACGCAATTTAGCTGCAGAAAGTGGAGTTCGAATCCCGCTAAGCCCCGCCCCGTGCTTACACGGAGCTTACAGATCTCATATGCTGTAGAGATCACTGCGTGTGAACGGTTGGTTGCAAATTTGTATCTCCCCGCCGTCATAGTATTTTAATCTACAATTTTTTTTTATGTCTGAGAAGCAAATAATCAAGATAGTCATTATTGTTTTCCAATGTATTCTAAGGTTCTCTCTCCCGCTTTGGTTTGAAACATTAACAAACATGTGTGCCGGCAGCTGCGGTGTACTGAACGAGCCTAGCTCGTTGAGCTCATAACTTGTTATGAGTGCGAGTGGTTTTCAGTTTACAGAGATGTTTCGAGAAAATCTCCTCTACCGACGTAGTTTTCTGAAAACAACTGCCGCAGGTACGCACCTTCGGAAGCTCTGTGCGAATGGTTCTTTTGGTAGAGGGAGTCATCGATCTGACTCAATTTATTTCTTCGCGCGTGTTGATACTGAATAAAGATGTTCGTTCCCGTAAAAGCGGCCCCGCTGCTCTGTGAATTGTGCAACCGTCATGATTGCAACCACGGTTTCAATAACGAAAAGATACCTACACAGGTAGGAATTTGCGAGCCATTTGGCTGGAGGAATTCGGGCGTTCGGCCCGCATCAAGCTTGTCTAGGTATGTTCCCGTCATTTCGCCTCGAACGGCAAGAACCTCTCAAGTTCTTCAGAGCACCTAGCCTACCAAGACGAATATTTTTACGTCCCGTGTTAATTGTGCGTCATGACGCTCACCCACCTTGCTCGCAGATGCCACGAGAGAAAAAAAAAAAAAAAAAAAAACTAACGAGAACAGTAAAGCTATAATGACTGCAGATTTATCTTGTTGATTTGTTTAGTTCTCTTGGTCGCTTATTACAGTACAGACGCTTGTATTAGACCGTGGCCCGTGCATAATGGAACGTTAAAACGCCGCTCTCATGGTGGCTTTTTCTGAGCGTAGTAAAATTTTTTAGACAGAAGTGGAATAGCAGACGGACGGAGGCGAAAACAGAAGCCGACGCGCAGCTTTAATGTTCGCCTCTCACGGGAATTGCAGACGACGATAGACGCTGGTGATATAGCAGACGATTCCAGAGGCTGCCGCGCGTTTTCTAGCTACAACTAGCAGGAGGTGTTAGACATCCAGTCTAGACGCACCGAATGTCGCGTAAGGGAGATATTGCGCCTTTTAGCCTGTTCGGTCGAGGTTCCAAGCCAGTTCAGTAGTAATGGGCGTTGCCACTGATTTCTGGGCGGGGTCTAGTGTGGGCCATTACCTCCAACAAAATTGCTTGTAACGGCGTAAACACTGCGCGCAAACATATTTTTTGTTTTTTTGCATGGCGGACATATTTTAAGATTACACGTGACCCAAACCAGCTTTATTTTTTTGGGGGGTCATTGCATTGTCTCTTTAAGAAATGCAAGGAGTGGCTTATTACGTCCTCACCTCTTGCTTCATGATTGGTTCTTGGGCATTCTTATCAGCTTATGCAGCAATGCTATTGGCTACAAAGCGGTAATGAGATGCTCGCCACGGCCTGGTCTTCTTAGGCTGACTATACACTCTAAAAAAAGTCTGTGCATCTACTTTCACGCTCAACTCTCGGAAAGCCAATCACCGCAACTTACGGAGGTAGCTCAGCAAATGATGATGCCGAAACATATCTTTAGACCAAAAAACGCAGTCTGAGTTGTGACATTAAGCAAGGCAAGCGTGACGTTTTGCATTGCTTAATGTCACAACTCAGACCTGCGTCTTTTGGTCTAATCATATGTTTCGGCATTGTAATTCGCTGAGCTGCCTCCGTAAGTTGCGGTGATTGGCTCTACGAGTGTTGTGCGGGAAAGTAGACACACAGACCTTTTTTAGAGTGTAGTTGTGGCGCCTTTATACCATATTACGTAAATGCCGCGCTTTCGCAGCTGCGTGAGCTCATAATGAATTACAAAAGATATTGTTGAAAAAATGAACACTCTGGAATTTCAATAATTTAAATTTTAATTTCAGTGAAAATGAACAACAAAAGAACAATGTCATAATAATCATAATTCAGGGAAAATAGAATCTGCAAGTAAATCGAATGCCAAGATTCTGATTTTTTTTTTAATATAATGGAATTAAGCGTTCGATTAGACCCGAGAAAGTTTAGAGAAAATCCTCCTTATTTCTGCTTAATTGAAAACTCGGGATACTCGCTTCATTTCTGCGAGCAAACGACGTATAAATGAGAACCTCATTAATGGTCTGGTGTACAAGTGCACGGGCGACACCCGGTCATCGCTTCGCCGTCGCAGGTTGTGATCCTTTCTTTGAGCGAGTAGAGAGCTCGAGGTAACGAACCGGGATCAAGTAATGTATTTGCGAGCACCGCCGATATAATTTCAGCCATGTGTTTTTGGAGTAGGTGGAAGGTCAACTCAAAAAGACCGAAAAAAAAAAAAACGAAAATCCGGGAAAAAAGAGAGAGAGCGAGAATAAACTGTCGAAGGGCGCAGGGAGCGTTGGCGCAAAGTCACAGTGCCCGAACCTGCACGGTCTCTTTCAACAGCGCAGCTAGTGCTTCGCAGCACCGGTCACTTGGGCCCCGAAAACTTCCAGGCGAGTTTAGTGCGGTCGCATCACCACGTCCAGGGGAAGCGTGAGCTGTCGGCTGTAGGAGCGGCGCGACGCGCTGGGGGCACCCAGAACGAATGTGACACTTGTATTTACACGAAGGAATTTCCCCTTCGCAGATAATATTAAATGTAATTAAGTTTTGAGGTCATGCGCACCGCGTCACGAATATTTGCTATTCCCCCGAGTCCGCGGATGGCCACGTAGTATCTGCCAATTGTTCGCAGGATATCCGCAGACCCCTCGTATTGACTAGACCCACTTGCCTAAGGATTTCGGTCGGAAGTAAGGATTTCGGTCGGAGGGATTCAGCAAGCATTCTGTCGTTTTTTCTTATTTTCGTTCGAAGAGTACGTAAAGTCATAAACATAAACACCATAAACACTATCCACTCAACTAACCGCCTCGTAAATGCTGCCAGGGATTTCCTGAAAAGCCATTCCTTCTCGCTGCTTTCCGTCCTTGCTGCGGAATCACATTCTTTTTTGTCCACCAATTAATATTTGTTGTAAAAACAGAAACAAAAACAAAACAAAAACTTACTGTATCCCAAGGCACGACCCTAATGAACACCCATAGATTTGTAGGAGTGATTTGGTTTATAGTTATATTTTCAAAAACTGCTTTTCAGATACATCAGCGCGATGATTTCAGGACTAAGGGTTCTCAACCTCTCGATGCGTCGCATAGCTTCTTCCTCCAGAATGATATCAACCACCCCTGGACGGCAAGCCTGGTACGTGATTTGTTGTTTTTTAATGCGACTGTACTTACAAGACGACCAACTACGAAACTGTGTGCGTCCGTCCGCCTCGGCTCGATAGCCCAACCAGTCATTGGCTGGTTGAAAGTCGGGGGAAGGCGGGCCTTGACGGACGTCTGAAATGCATGCTAAGCTTGGCGAACGAATGCCAACCCGACAAATTTAGCAGACTGTGATCACGTGACTTCAGCATCATGGTGTTGTCACTTGAGTCCAGCCACGTGACCACGTCACGTGACGTTGCGTGACGTCACTGATGACAAAACGTGACACCGTAACATTACGTGACAACAACCACACGATATAAACAACGTGACCACTCCAGAGATTGTGAGCTCGCATACTTCACGTGACGTTAATTGACAGTTTGACTTCACTGCGTGAGATTACATAACTAGGTGCGTCACTATGTTACGAGACCTCCGTCTCGTGCCCACGTGACCACCGTGCAAGAAGCGATGTGATACTTTCGCAATACACCTCCTCTCACAGTATCCTCGGAAGTTGTAGTCGTTTTCAGTGGGAATTTTTCCGTATTGCACACCGCGACACACGGAAAATTCGCTTCTGTTCAACTGTATTCAGAACGTCCCCGTGTCTGTTCAGCTATCTCCCCTTCTGTCCGTTCCCTTCTCTGTGAGGCATTGTGAATACTGCCGCACATCCATTGAGCGCCTCGTCCCACGCCCGCGCATGCGCGGGCTAAGGAGAGGACTGTACCTGACTGTACCTGACTAAGGAGAGGACTGTACCTGACGTGTACCTGACTCTAGCGCAAATTCACAATTGTTTCGACGTGAGAACCGGAATTATTCACGTGTGGGTTGTGTGTCAGGGGGGGGGAGGGATAAAATAATTGTTTCATTTAATATAGCCCAAGCTCATCCTTTCCAACGTGCTCACTGAGAGGGGCAAATGTGAGAAGATAGTGCGACGTCACTTCCAGAGACATCTTCGCGCCTTCCGCAAGCACTTCCCGAGCGGTCGACAGCGGACTTCGCGGTTCGCCTTTTTGCTGCCGCGGTTAGCTGGAATGTTGCTAAAGTAGATCCTTCGTCCATAAATGTGTTGTGGCCGAAGTCTACCGGTCTGCGATAGGTTTCAGTGTTTTTTCGACGTTGTCTATGTGTGCGTCAAAGTTACGAGGCGCTCATGCATCTTGAATGCTTATAAAACCAAGGCAAGCGCGCACTTCATTTCAGCATGTGCGCGTAAAGGTAAAATTAGCGTCACTGCAGCTGCACATGCTCGTTCAGACGAACGGCATGCGCAAGGCAGCTTCGTATAAGGGCGCGTTCATTGCTGTGTTTGTGTCTTATGCACGTGCAATTTTGGGCTGGCCGCAATTGACCCGTAAGTGTGACTTCATCGCTCCAAAAACACTTCTTAGGGGCATTTTGAGGGACAAATACACGTAACTGGATTTCGCTCCGAAAGAACGATCGGTCAAAAATTGGACGTAGAATGTAAATGTCTAAAAATAATAGATAGAAGGAGCCTAGATATCGCACTTAGTACGACAGAACTTGGCCAAGAATCGGCTGTTTCTGAACAATTTGGGATGTCCACTTCCGGAGATTGAGACGTCTCGCGATGCCTCCTGCACACGGAATGACTCACAAAATGACATCTGCAGCAGTTCGAATCGTATGCACAATGATTTGATTTTGATTTTGTAAGTAATTTGAACATGGTAAGCCTAAGAAAACTCGCCAGGTTTATAAAAACGAATTTTATTTGTGTACGATACGGCACTGTTTGACAAAACTCATCACACGTATGGAGGTCTGCTAAATATACAGCGAGAAAAAGCCGAGTCTTCCCGACGAAAGGGTTGGAAATAAAGTTCTAAAGTATAAGGTTTTAACTTTTCAAATTGTTTTCTGGCGACGGTTTCATTTATTAAGTTTTTTCCTGCGTTCAAGATTCTCCTTCAGATGCAACTGTGCTGCCAGAAATCCTTGAAATATGTGATGGCCTTCACGTCGACCTTGGTACACTTCGCATCGTCGTCGTGTCTGATTCGGCTTCACAGTGTTTTCTCCTTCTCAAATATTGCGGAAGCAAGCTCCACCTGAAGACGTTTGCGCGCGCGAGCAGCTCGAGCGTCGATTAGACCTATGTACGGACACTCTTTGCTTCCGAAATCTCACAGAAAGTTGGCCCCGACAATAGATCGTCAATAACGACCCCGATCGTTAACAACTTCAGTAAACCCAGTCGCGTACTCCCTCCGAAAGATCCACTGAACCCGCCAAGCCATCGTGTCGTCCGCTAGCAAGGCGAAACCGGTAGCGAAGCTTTGTTACGGGCTTTGTCATCGCTTTCTGGTACTGAAACGATAGAAAAGCTCTTCATGATTAGGTGATCAGAAGACACAATGCTTACAAAAAAGTATTTACTTCTTTATGAGACCATCTCTAACCTCTCGTCAAGCCCCCATGCATTTGGCCAAAAGAACGGCCCTAGCAAAAGTTTGTTTGGAACGGAGCGCCATGTTGCAACATCATCACTTGGGGGTCGATTTCGAGCGAGCGCTGACTTGACCGTGATTTAGCTCGTGTGGACTCTGATTTTTGTAAACAGTGAAAGCAGGCATACTCTGTGGCAAATATTCTGTGCTACACTGTCAAGCCTAGCGTAGCCTCCACAGTGCTGCAGCCCCGCACTGCTGAGCGCGTGACTTTGTGTTGCGTCTCATTCGGATGCGCTCGCGCAATTTGACAGAGTTTGAGCACTGTGGAAGCTACGCTAGCCTTGACAACGTACCATAAAATAGTTGATTTCGAATATGCACCTTTTCATAAAAGCGTATGGCGGCGCGTTCATGCTTATAATGCAGTTAAATGCAACGGTGCTAGCGAGCTGGACTAGAACGACGAAAATAATCCCTGGAGAAGGAGAACAAGGGGGACAAAGGACAAACACAAACACTTCTCCGGGAATTATTTTCGGCGTTTATGCTTGCGTTTGTGTGTTATGCACGCGTACTGATTTAGCACGTGTGAACTCTGATTTTTGTAGACAATGGAAACGTACATAGATTTGAGATCATTCGCAGCGGTAATTTGTAGGTTTTTCTCGTGCTTCAATGGAAACTAAAGCGGTTCTGTATCTGAGGAAAAACACTGCGTGGTCTTCATCTGGCAGATCACGAATATCGAGATAATGTTTTATATTGTGCACGGAGGCTGCAGAAAATCCTTTTCAAAGTACAGCCAAAGCCCCTACTTTCGGAGTTTGACGTCATGTTAGAAGTTTTCGGAATCTCCGCTGTCGCGCACCTTCAGCATCTATCAAAGCTATGCAAACACACTCTCGCTATTTGCAAAAAGGTAAAAAAAATACGTCAGGACTGGTCTCAGCGCGGGGGAATAAAACTACCAAGTTTACATTCGCACGACCTGCTCACACGAGCGACACGCGTTTGGCGGCGGAAAGATCCTAGTAGGACGTAACGACTGGTTGGAGGCTCTTCGTGTTTACTCGCGTTTAGTTACATCTTCGAGGAAAACGAACTTGATATTCAAACTCACGGGAACAAAATACTCTATAATTCACGACTAGGCTAGAAATCACACAAAATTATTTTTCGATGATCTCAGCTTTTTTTTTAAGATTTTCGTGTTTTTGTGCAAACCTACCGTTCAAAAGGGGAGGAATGACCTTACACAAAGATGTACAGCGTGAAAATAGGACCCGTTTCCGGTGGTTGACGCCATTCATCTCCGTGCATTCGTGTGCTCCGTCGGCCGCCATTTTACTCTTGAGAATTTCCGAAAATAGAAATCTTGAGTCAAGTACCGGCTGGCACTGTAACCTTGACATCTAGTTCGGACAGTTATACGCATCCTACGACCGACCGCAGCGGATGCAGCGAGCCATCGGAGACAGTCAAAGGCGATGCAAGTGTCACGTGATCTTGGAGAGGTGGCGTAGTGTAGTATGGGAAGCATAGCCAGGTGCTAGTTCATAGAGCTGGATAGGTTGGGTTGGTTCCTAGCTTTCCATGTGTACGGTCGTAAGTGACACGGACTATAGTGCTTCGTTTGGGGGGAGACTGAAGCGTTCGGCGGTACGTAGCCTATTTTCGCGGAAAAAATAAATTAAAAAAATATTTTATGGGCATCTTTAGTTGCACAAAGTGACCTGAAGACTCCGTTCTAAGGCGATTAAAATATTTTTAAAATTGAATGCAATCTTCAAATGTTCTAACATGTCCCATTTATATTTATAAACTTGTTTTTTTTTCTCTCTTCTCAGCTTTGTCAAGTGTGGTCATGAAAGCGATATGAGTGGGCCACTGTCTTCACCATCTGGCTTAAAGCGAGTGTCCTATGCACGAGTCAAGAAGACACCGCTCGCCGGAACCCCGGTGGGAGGCTTCAGACCACTCAAAGACACATCATGCAAGGAGGTAAAGAGAGTAGTGATACTTTTATGACGGACAGCTTAATAAAAAACGATATCCGACGTATTGAAGTATAAATTCAAAATACCAAGAAAAATATATTAAGGAACAAGTTAAAAGAATCGGACAAAACGGAGAACTTGCATTTTTACTTCAATGCATCAACTACCATAGGAATGGTATTTGATGTGTTGACGTATAAATGCAAATCACATTAAAATAGTATTATGAGCCAAGTTCAATTAATGCCTTCAAAGAAAAGTGGGTAACAATGAGCCAAGTACAATGAGGAGTATTTGAACATCCCCAAGTACTACTCCAACTAGGTTACATTCCCGTGAATTTAGAGGTAATGCCTACATTTTTTTTTAGTGAACAAAATAAATAGTGCAGATATAAAGAATAAGGTCAATATGTTATGACGATCAGTGTGTAAAAAAGAAAAACCATCTTCAAATATTTTCCATAACATAAAGCAGCTACGTCATCGGAATAAACAAGCATATATATATATATATATATATGTGTGTGTGTGTGTGCGTGTGCGTGTGTGTGTGTGTGTGTGTGTGTGTGTGTGTGTGTGTGTGTGTGTGTGTGTGTGTGTGTGTGTGTGTGTGTGTGTGTGTTTACTTTGAGCTTGATTGGAAAAGGCCAATAAAATGTCTACTGCCATTTAAAAAGCCAGAAAACGTTTAAAACATTAAATAGTTAATGGGACACTTTTTCCAGCGCAAGAATGAAATCACCCAACAAAAAAGAAATAGCTCATCCCTGCCTTCGCATTTCTTTTTTTTATCTTTAATATGCAAAAACTGCGGCAGGAATTGTTCCCTTCATAGGAGATTCACATCGCAAAGAGTGATGAAAAAGAGTATTTGATTTCAATTATAATTTAAATATCCCAGTTTTTAGTATTTACTGAAAGTACTGTTAGGATGATGCTGTTGGTAGCATAGACGACAGACAGACGATGGCAAGATATAATAATTTATGGAGGCCAAGCCGGCACGTGGAATCTGGTGAGAGATGGTCGTGCGCGCCACTGCCCCGTCATCGTCTCCACCTTCCTAACAGTATTTCTACTAAATACAAGTTGTACAATATAAAATTTAAATATGTTTCAGTTTAACAAGAAGTACAAATACTAAAAGTATGCTAAAGACTCACTTTAATATCTTCTATTTTGAATACCATCCTAATTAAAATAAGAGCACCAACTTGACTCCACAGATAACAAACAATTTCATTATACTTGTCACCTCCCATGCGGGAGGCGTCTTCAGTATTTACAAAGCAAATGCAAGGTTCAACCTCAAGCCAACGCCATTTATCAGGATTTATCAAGCATTGGCTTGAAGGTGAACCATTCATTTGCTTTGTAAATACTGAAGATGCCTCTTGCATAGGAGGCCAAACGTCTAATGAAATTGATTTTTTTTTTGTGTTGTGTCAAGTCTTGGCTCTTATTTTAATTATAACGTCTCCTGGCTTTTGGAGGTTTTTTTTTTTTACATTAAATACCGTCCGTCCCTTAACGCATGACACATAGAGCATCTAGCTTTATCTAAGTATGTGTAAGGGTAGTGCGCATGCTCAGAACGAGCTCACATTAATAAGCTGCTAAGATGGGTAAATCTCAATAATGTGAAATGCACGTTGCAAAAGAACTGTGGCAGCTCGCCATCAGCGCGCGCTCAGCAGTCGCGCACACAGCTATGGCCGCCAGTGAATACTCCTTGTTCGCCCTTTCTTTGTTTGGCTAGAAACTCAGTGACGCCATCTATTGGGTAGCCCCTGCACACTTCCTGTTCGTGTATCTTTCCTAATTTTTGACTCACCACATTATTTTACCATGAGAGTGAATTATGTCTGACAGTACTATAAATGACCATTTCCAGAAGCTAGCGTGTAAATTTAATTTCCCAAAAACAGCGGAACCCGCCGTCTAGTTAAGAACCGGATGTTGTTAGAGACAGACGTGCGCCTGTTACTCCAAAAAAGTAATTAGTTACAGTTTCAATTACTTCTTCTAAAAAGTAAAAAATTACGATCATATATTACTCCCCGTCAAAAGTAATTGATTAATCACTTCGTTACTTCACTTACATTTCTCCATAAAAACACGCAGAATAAATGCAATATCTACTGCGTGGTTGAGGGGGAAATTTAAGTTCCATCAAAAATAAAACACATTCAGCACTATCTACTCATTATGTTAGGTTAACAATTTTAGGAGGACGAATCTATAAAGTTTTAAAGGACTTGGGTAGTTCGAGATAAATGGGTCTTGCTCTGTCCAACCGAGACTGAACTAAATCCCTTAGACATGCGACGAATGCACTTGTGCGGTGGAGGCACGCACACCATTTGAATTAATCCGAGTTTGGCATCGACGAACTTTAAGACACGATTCCTCTGAAGGTGTGGTTTTCCTATCTTTGCTGCATATTGCCTAAATAGGGACTGGGTTAACCACTAAAGCCAACTGGCTGTGATATTAAGAGGCGGTACTTGCGTTTGGGGATAACAACCTTGATAAAGGTTGTTATCCCACCGAATGACCCACTTGATATTCTTTCTTGATCGCCAAACTTATTAGAGTCAAAACTTTACAGGATATATTACTGCAAAATCTTTTAGCTGAACTAATTTTGCCCTTTAGAAATAAAAGAAAAAAACAATTGTCAGGGAACTGAAGGCTTCCATATCTTTCACGTGTTTACAGCCGCCTGACGCTGTCTCAACTCGTGTCCAAGTCAGCCACTGTTTATTCTCAGAAACCTCGGGCTGTGTTTCCTTTCCCTAATATTTTGATCCAAGTTCCGGCAGGCACAATCCGTTGAAAAAAAACCCAGAATTCTCGTTTCTAAGATTATGAACTCAGCATCGAAGCCACAAGCCGTTTTGGTTGTGCTCCCAGGCCAGCCTATTGCCTGCTGTCGAAAGTAACTGTTCAAACAGACAGCAGAGTAAATGCCATATTTGTTTTCGGTTCCAATGAACGTCTGCCCCCCCCCCCCCCCCCCACCTGTTTCTGCCTTGCGCATCCGCTAGTGTGAAGTCAAGTGACAGAAGCCGTATAGCCGGTTTGACCAGCGGGTATTTAGCTTTTACAGAGTTGTCAAGGATGAGCTTGGCCGAGGTCTCATTATGCTTTTCCTGTTTGCGAGGTGGGCGTGTATAAGCAAAAAACGTCGACAAGCGAAGGACGCTTTGGTGTGACAACGAGAAGAAAAAGAAAAAACAACAACGGTTATTGGTTTTGGGGGTCGAGCCGCAGAGGGGTGGGGCGGGAAGGAGGAGGGGAGAAGAGAGGGGGAGAGAGGGAGGGGACATAAGCACCACGGTCATGGTGTCCACGATCCTACTCCTCAAGAACCACACGCGACGGTTTTGTTGACTGTTAGCTTTCTGCTCTTTTGTGAGTTCGAAGCAGGTTGTTCGTTTTCCAAGAAGTCGAAGCTGTTGCCTCCATTAGACAGTCGAGTCCTCACAGGCTGACTGACCGTACGAACGAGTCCAGAGGGAGTCCAGTCTGTCGTGCTTTCCGTGAACAACTTTCCTTTCCCTCGAAAACGCTCTCTTCGCTAGCGAACTCCCGTCTTGTATTACCGTGCTAAGAGCGAGAATGCTATTGCATCGCCCTTCTTCCACTCTATATCTCCCTTTGACTGACGGACGAATTCTAACGAGTAACTTCAGTAATTCATTACTGAAAAAGTAATTGGTTTACATTACAAATGACAATCCTTGAGTAACGCATTAATTACAAAAGTACAAGTAATCCCGTTACTTGTAACGGATTACTTGCATGCCTGGAATTTGGGGGTCATTTGCACACTTGCGCCACTACGTTTTAACTCACGCGAGAAAGAGCGAATAGCTCTGCGCTAATGACATCAATGGTCGTCAACACAGTGTCACATCCAGTGGCTTAATTGCGCGCGGACACAAAAACTGTTGAGATTTGTTTCGATATATTTGTGACATTCTTTGTGTTTTATGAAATGTAATGTTCCGATTTCGAGGAAAATGTGTGTGAATTCCCAAACCCTAGACATACAACATACTGGGAATGAAAATAAATGAACTGATCAGGTGACTGAATGAGGTATAGAGGCAATTTTTGGCACCATAGGTGTGTCTGTGGGGGATCCATGAGCAGTACGTTTTGCATGGTAGGCAGTATAGGACCAAACCTATTTTTGAATCAACGCATTACCTCTTTAATGTCGGTTTTTGGCTTCATTTATTGCATTCTAGATTCATTTTAGATGTGACAAATATAAACAACAAATTGACGAACTCTTTCCTTTGCAGCCAGGAACTAAGCCTTCCAATTGACTCAGATATCGAGGTTTGATCTTCAGTGTGCGGCAGTAACACCTGTCAAGCACTCTAAAGGCTATTTTGGAAAGAAGGACATTCCAGTGTTTTTGGTTGTGGGAATGATAAATAAATGATTCCTTTTTTCTTCACTTCGGTTTTCTATTCATAAAATAGAATAGTACACTATTGCTTAATTTTCAGGAGATCCCTTTCAGAGATACCAATGTTTTTTGTTCTTTTTTTTTTAATTTGTGGTGCATGTCAATGTGATGATTAAAAAAGCCAAATTGCAGCTATGTCCTTGTTATTGCATGTGTTCAGACTCTTGTGCTCTGGTGATTTATTTCCGTAAATAATCATCTAAAGTATCTTCGTTCGGTTGCTTCAATAGCAAATGCGTCCGTCGGGAGTTGTGCCCTTAAACCTGCTTCTATTTCGTCAGGAGAAAAAAAAAAGAATCCTGATTCTACAGTACTGAGTTCGAAAAAGCCTTGCTCGGTTTTTGTGAAATGCCACGCAAAAGTAAGAACTTCCTTACTCCGCGGTAAGAAACATGAAACCCAGAATGATTTTTCTTATGGGTTCTCAGCCTAAATGTGTTAAAATTTTGCTTGACCAGAGAAGTGCCGTCACGTCGGAGCGAGCTGGTTTGCTTTTATTTTTTATAAATCACAATAAACAACTTTTGCAAAAACCACGCTGCGGGCGCAGCCACGTCCTTGGGTTTTCGGCGGTGCATTTAAGCCATTTGGGCACCCATTAGTCGTTTCCCGAGTAGCAAGCACCTACACGCAAATATAACAAAAAGTTATTATGGTTTCAAATAGACCCCTAGAAACTTCTGCGGTCTTCATATCCAAGGCCATCAGGTAATGAATTTTGTGCGAATCCGTTCTTCGTTGAAAACCACATATCACGCGGTTGTTGTTTCATAGCTAATGAGAACGATTTTTTTTTTTTTTGTATCTAGACTTCTTCCACATAGTTGCTAAACTCCTAAGTGCGAACTCTATCTTGCAAAAAGCTACTGCAACTGCCTTTACTCCTTTCCGGAGACGACGAACCGACCACACTTTTCACATGGTAGTATTCACTTTTTTTTTATTTACTTGCGGGGTAGGTGATTGCAGGATGGTGCCAGTTAGTTTATTTATCGGATATAGCGATGTACGATAACCTGCACATTTAAATCCACACTTTTGCGTCTTACATTGGCGAAATAACATGCGGAATATAATGTGCACCACGTTAGATTACATCATGTTCTGGTTGCAATTGACAGAGTTAACGCTGCTCATTTTTCTCCATATTTTTACTACTGCCACCGCCGGGACATAAAAACGAATGCGTCTTCCGTAGGTTACTGCCATCAAGGATTGATTCTATTCGGTATTTAGGGAAGGTGCAGGAATAATTCCACCGCGTCTTCATTTTTACGAGTTTGAATCCCACTTATACTCGTTTTCACCACAAGAAAAAAGTATGTCTTATGGTGAATTCCGCTCGCAGATCTCGAGCGCTCCAAAAGCGCTCCATTTGGAGCGCGCATATTCCGCTCGCAGATCTGGCTCGAGCTGGTCATCTTCCCCTCGTAGATCTCTGGCAACGCTCGCTCCACGGAGCGCCTCAAACTCCGCCGAACTTGCTCTGCCGGATTTCACAGATCTCTCCGGAAATTGACAGAGCGGCCCACGTGATTTCCTTTGCGCATGCGCGGCGAGGTTGGCGAGGTCGGCGGGCCGGACGGGTCGTCGAGTTGGATCTGTTCGGGTGCATCGGTTGTTTACGTGGGATTGTGACGGCTCGAACGCTTCTACCTCGCGTAGATCAGGGATACAAAGCCGGGACTGTGGAGCGTGGTAAATCGTAAGTGCTGACATCTGTGATCGTGAGAGGAAGAACGACAGGAAAGCCGGAGGCAGACGCAAGGTTAGGCCTGTTCATTCCGCAGCCAATGATTGTTTACCTTTTTACACGGCACTCCGCCGGCGTTTTCCCGTGCAATAAAGCTAGAAGAGATTAGGCAACGACCGTGCAAGTGATGGTTTGTTACCTCTGTTTTTATTAAAGTCGTACCAGAAATCTGAACTCCACGGCTGGCAATCGCTGTCCGTGCCCGCCGCTTCGACGCGGCCGAAATGTATGTGACGGTGCCGAACGTGGACGTCTTCGTTATTTGCGACATGAGCGCCGTGGTACGTATAATTTCGCCCGGCCTGTGTCGCGCGCGTGTTATTTCTGCGTCGGAAAGATCAGTCGGCTCAGACGTTGGTGGGCTTGTCAAGTCAGCGCCTGGTCAAGTTCGAGCAGCGGCCATTTTGAACGGCGGAGGGGAAAGCGATGGGGAGGGGTGTGGGGGAGGTCGCTCCAAAAAGGCGAGTTTATCTTCCCCTCGTCGATTCGGAGCGGGTCCCACGGAGCGGAATTTTGCCTCCCTCGCGGACTTTGGAAAGCGCTCCGGATCTACGAGTGGAATTCACCATTACGCATTGTTCACACGCCGCGCGAAGTAGTTCTTACAAGACTAGATTGAAGGAGTAAGAAGCGATGCTTATGGCGTTTGAAATGTTGATAATATGACATCTGCCTAATCTAAAATGTACATTCTAAGAAAAAATGGAGGAAAAGGGTGGCAACGGCGCATTTTCCTCCCTTCTACTGACGCGCCCCCAAGCGGACACGAGAAGGGAGGAACGATACGTTTTTCTCCTTCTCCAGGCAGACGGGAGAAAGCTTCCGCCCTCCCGACTCATCTTCTTTCGGTTTCGTTTTTGGAGCACGTCGCACACGTTGTTTAGTAAATGTTTTTGAGTTGATCGAGCTTCAGCGGCAGTGAAGGCCGCTTGTAATTCCGTCTCCCAGTCCAAACGTCCAGAGCATTCCCAAGCATCACCAAAAAGTGACCTTCGATCGGCCGACGGTTGGCCAGTATTTGGACAGCTTTGCCACTTTTAAGTTCTTGGCCACCGGAGACATAAACAAGGCCGGCAAGAGTCCGGCCTCAAACTGGCTGTTTTTAGCTTGGCCGCCGGAGACATAAACACTGCCGGCAAGTGCCTGGCCAGAAGTGCTGATTTTCAGCTTGGCCGCAAGAGATATAAACGCGGTCGGCAAGTGTTTGGCCAGCAGTGCTGATTTTCAGCTTGGCTGCCGGGGACATAAACACGGCCGGCAAAAGTTTCGCAAGAAGGGCTGATTTTCAACTTGGCCGCTAGAGACATAAACGCGGTCGTCAAATGTCCGGCCACCAGTGCTGATATTTAGCTTGGCCGCCGAAGACATAAACAGGGGCCGGCAAATGTCTGGCCAGAAGTGTTCATTTTTCGTTTGGCCGCAGGGACACCCATAGTCTAAACTTTTATCGGCGTTGACGAAACTTTGGCATGACGATGGGCAGCGAGAGAAGCATCATGATCGAGTGGTTGGCAGGATTGCAGTGTGTGCATCGCGCGAACACAGTTAGCGCAAGCAAACGATCACCGTTTTATTCAGTTTTTTTTTCTTTAGATTTGAAAGGCTATTGTTTAAACTACCACTGTCGTGTGATATGCTCATTTGGAAGATTACCAGAAGTGGAAAAATATGGTGCCCATCGTTTTTTTTTTTTTTTTAAATAAAATACAAAAACAGCGCCGATAACATCTTCGCGCTAACAATTTCGCTCTGTAGCTGCGCGGCACTCTTAGCGCGAATACGACATCTGCGATTTTCCCGTTAGTGCTCGACATATTTCCTTCCCAACTGCAGTCTAAGAAAAGAAAGTTGTAGTCGGGTGCATCTGGCGCACATGCTCCCCTTTCCTGGAAGACGCACCCTCCGTTACCCAGCCAGTGTACTTGTACACCGACCATAAGCACCCTGCTTAGTAAAATCAATCAATGCAACCAACTTAGTAAACCGCCACGCTAGCAACGCACCCCGATCAGCTTGCGCTTGGATCGGATAAGGTTGGATCTTTCGGGCTTTGTGTTTTGGAGGAGTTTAAACATGACGTCTCTTATATATTGATTAAACGTAAGCTAGTCTCAGCAATGCTTTAAATAGGTGCTAGGAAGATTAATTCCTGTGCCAAAGAAAGCTTATAGCTTCGGTTAAAACCGTAACGGGAACGTTCAAAATCGAACCACACGTAGATGTGCCGAACGCTGGTTTTGTTGTTAGCAACGTGGTTGTGGTTGGGTGGCGGGCAGCGCCGTGACGCCATTGACGCTATCGTGGTGATTGACGCCAGTGATGCTCGATGTACTAGAGTCAGCAAAATGCCCACATTCGAGTCGCAACGATGAACGGCAAGCGCTCGTAGACTGCCAACAGGCGCCAAAAAGGTTGCGATGCTGCGCGGGCCGTTGCTGATAGGCGCTGCTGCGCAGGGAACGCCTGGCACGAGAACGTTTTTGCGTTCGCACGGCAAAGGATTCTCAACGATAAAGCAGCGTCCTGCATCATCAGCAAGCTAACGCTTGTCGACAGTCCCACGCTCAAATTTTAGCAGAACGGACGCTCATTCAACGTAGTCGTGGTCAACGTAGTCGCGGTTAATCATCAATTTTATATTATAACGTGGGTTATACGGCGTAATACATAAGATTTTTAAGCTTCCCGTTTTTGGGGTCATTTTGGGCTCCGCAGTTTCTTCGGAAGTATGGAGCTGTCCTGTCCACTGGGTGTTGACAGCAGAGTAGACGCTATGCTTGTTTTAGGCCAACCATGTCTCCGGGTAGGATCACGTGACTACAGTCTCCAGGATAGAGATAATGCAGAGCACAGCACCTGCCTGAAGGCGAGAGCCACGGATAACATCCATTGCACTATCAAATTTTGGTCGAACTTTCAAGAGAATGTAAGTGAAAAATCCTCTCGTATCCATTGTTGAGATGCCCCTGAAGCTAAGCCTTCGTGAGCGCTGCCCCCTTTTGACCTTGAAGGAACTGTTACTTTACTACCCCTTTACTCTTTCCCCCTCTCCCTACGTTGAAAGCGTGGAAGAAGGTGCGCACTCGCCGGACCAATGAACCACAGGCTTTTTTATCATTTGACTCCGCTCTCTGGGCGCGGGTAACGGCAGGAGCGTGATCACGGGGTAAAGGTTTCACGGATGACCTACTAGCTTTTTTTCAATCCCGGAATGCCTGCTTCCTGGCCTACTTTCTTGTGTGCTATGCTGCGACCTGCGCGGCTGCCGTAGATTTCGTTCGCGACAACGTGTCCGACAACGTATCCAAAGCTACCAGTGTTTGAAAAGCCCTACGGGTATATCGGCAACAAGCGATTTCTTCAAAGAAGCCCAAGAAATTATTGTGACTCGTTTAGTGTTCGTTCGGCAAATGGCTGCTTCTGCCACATCGTGCTGAATGAATCTTAACGGACCCCTTTCTCCCCGTTTTTGGTGTGGTGGTTCTGCAGTGCCTGTATCGACATATATCTCGGAATACATCTTTCAAGTCCTCTAAGTTTATAATAAGTGAACTGCAACATACTTGTTGGAAACGAGTGATCGCTGTTCCACGGGTACTCTTCAAGACTATCTATAAATCAGGCAGTGTCCATTCTCCCGGCAGACGGGACAATAATTTCCCTGACATTCTACCCGCAGGACTGCCGGAGAATACTGGCTTTCTTGTTCCCTCGGCATTTCGTAGAAACACCTTTCATAGGCAACGTCTCGTGGATAAACGTTTCGTCGACACTAATATACCACCGACACCGTTACGCGAATTGGACGCTGCATGGACATTTTTTCGCGGGCGTGTTGATCACTGGCAGGCGGACCCGTCCAGGCAGCTTCGCGGCAACCTTCTCCGACGGCTCATTTTAATAACGTTAACCCACGTGGCCCACTTTACAAGAAATTTGCGGCGACCGTCTAGGGTGACTTGCTACCAAAAAAAATGAAAGGCTAATCATAGCTGTTTGTAAAACAATCTGTCGTTGAAACATCCTTCGATGAACTGCTTGCCACTGCCAATAGACCCTTTTCGAAAATCCCATAAGCCCGCGCGCACCGCGCGACGAATAATGGGAGTCCTCGGTACGCCCCAACGTCTCTCTTCCCGCTATCACGTGGCATGCGCGAGCAGGCGCAGGTTACCACGGCAACAACGTTTGAACAGCCGAGTCGGACAAGCGACGAGCCAACGGCTGCCCCTCTCTTAACTTTCTCCTTTTACCGGCTTTGTCGTCTGCTGCATTAACGCTTTGTCGAACCTGATCGAAACCTGCGGCGGTTGCGGTGCAAAATAAGTGGATTCGGGGACACTTCAATACTTGAAGGTAAGTTACGACGAATAACGTATTCAAATAAGTTCACCTGTCGCGATGCGTTTACGCTGCCACAGATACGGTACGCCGCCAACGACGTACGACTCGGCGGATGGACGGGATGGCGGATGGCTGCAACGGCTGCTGCGGTAGCATGCCGGGACGCGCGCGCTGTCGCGGATGCGCAACGAGAAAGCGCGTGATCTGAACCGAGGGTTCCCGAAATTCCTCGCCAGTCGTGGCGCTGTACGTTTTGCAATAGATCTATGAGAGGCGTCTGCCGGTAGAATTTCGGAGAAATTATTTTTCCAGCTGCAGGGAGAATAGACAACAGAGCCTAGAATTACCCCGGTTCTTGTTTGCTTTGCAACCTTCTCTGCTGTATAAAAGCTTAGTAATACCTTTTTTTACATTTCGCAGATCGCTTGCACGTTTGTACTTCTCTACGGAACATGCTGTGTGTAATAAACTTCTAGGATATTTAAAAACAATCTTTTGTGTCTGTCTTCCTGCCCGTTTACAAACACCCGTGCGAGTAAATTTTTTACGGGTTTCCTTCATGTTTTCAGTAGGTTAATTCAGTTCGGGACATCTTTAATAAGTTGGAGACGTCCAACCTTCCAGATGGTAGCCATTCAGGGTTAACGTATAATTCGCCTGGGTTGCAGATGCTAGCCTAAGAGCGATTCATTTCAACAAGCATTGGTCAGCGAGGGAATGCCGCGGCTATGCTACTGCTATAGCAAGTGAGCCAGCCGTGCCTTTCGTGGCTTGATCGCGACTGTTCATTTGCTTGAGCGGGATATATTCAGTTGCACAGTTCAGAAAGAGCTGATGGTGGCCAGTCATCCTTGACGTCACGACGACTTGGTTGAGGTTGCGGAAGAACTTCTAGTCTATTGTGAGCGAAGCTCTTCTGAACATCGCGATGCTACAGAAACAAGTGAACTTATGTATCACTGTGAAAAATCGACGTCAATTTTACGTGTCTTTCCCTCGTCAAAAAAGACGGGCACGCTCATCATTTCGAAATACGAGGTTGCCCTCAATATTTATTTGCCGCGAGAGCCGAGCCTTCCAGAAAAGCCGGAATCCCAGGAGTGCAAGCATGCACAGATGTATCAGAATAGCCTTGGCGACGCTGGATCGCGCATCCCCGCTCCGCGAGTGCGGCCACCGGAAGGCCATCTTGCATGCAGATTTTTTTCATTTTGCTAGCGTTGCAGAGGCCGGCGGCAGCGTCCTAAAACACGTTTTCTACTCGTTCGTCGTCATTCGCCGAAGGCGTATTTAAGATCCTGTGTGAGCCGTGATACTTTCCGTTGAGAACACGTGGAAATTTTTACGAAAGTGCAGTGCCGCAGGAAAAAGGCACAACTCGTCGAAAGCAAGTTTCGCCGGTCTCGCGGTAGTGTTCAAAGCTTCACTGGCACGCCAAAGTGCTATGTCTATGTGCCTTCACACTCTTGGATACCGATCTAGAATGGACGCCGTGTGGATTTGGTTTGCGAGTGCAATGTGTGTGAAGCCGTATGTAAAGGTACAACTCGTCGAAATTTGCAAGTGTCGCCGGTCTCGCGGCATGATCAAAGCTTCCTTGGCACGCCGAGTGCTGCATCTTTGTGTCTTCGCACGCTTGGATACCGATCAAGAATCGACGCCGCATCAAAGTTTTGAAGGTGTGTCGCGCGTAGATGTCTTTAGATCATATATTTATATCGGCCACGGAGTTCTGGATCGTCCAGCTGTTCCGGTGAGTTGCAATCAATAAAGTGGGTGGGGGGGGGGGGTGATCTGTACGTGTTTTATGTTCTATTAACCATGGCTATGTTTCAAATCTACTCCAATGGAGCACAAGGGAGCACGAATAGTGCAACATTGTGGAACAAGTAGGGTTTTCGAAGGTAAAAGTACAAGACGGCGAGAATGAAGATCTTTGAAGCGCGGCCCATTTGGTCGTGTGCAATCTATTGACCAATCACAATTAGGCAAGCCGCGCTCAATCGTCAAATGCAGTTAAGTAGGTTGATAATGAGCCAGCACTGATGAGTGATGAGGAGCTGTTGTGTGCTGTATTCTGTAAATCGTCTAACGACAAATGTTGGATGTTGGATCAAACTCGTTTCTGGACCGCGAGTGCAGCAAGTATACAGTCGTCAGAATAAAGTAAGACGCTGATCCAGAGGCACATGCGGCTTGACGCACATTGCACTCGCAAAACGCAGCCACGCGGCGTCGATTCTTGATCGGTATCCAAGGGTGCGAAGGCACAGAGACACAGCACTTCGGCGTGTTGAGGAAGCTTTGAACACGCCGCGAGACCGTCGAAACTTGCTTTCGACGAGATGTGCCTTTTTCCTGCGGCACTGCGCTTTCGTAAAAATTTCCACGTGTTCTCAATGGAGAGTATCACGGCTCACAGAGGCTTTTAAAGAACATTTTTCGGCGAATGACTACGAACGAGTAGAAAATGTGTCTTTGACAGGCTGCCGCCGGCCTCTGCAACGCTAACAAAACGAAAACATATTGCACTCAAGATGGCCGTCCGGTGGCCACACTCTCGCTGCAGCGAACTACCGGGGATGCGGTGTTGGCGACGAAGGAAACATTGCCTGAGATAGGTTCGGTTTTCCACTCAAAAAGAGAACCTAAAGTTGAGATAAAACCTAAAATTGACTAAATTTTGTGTTAATGTTGTGCAACATTATTATCGTGACATTATCAATATTATTATAATATTGATTTGCTTGATTTTGTTTAAAAAAAGTGACTTTTGAAGACTGCGCAAGACCATCCCTATTACAATCAGCTTTCGTTGGGCTCCCGCTGAAGGTGCGCAGGCTTCAAGAATCACTTCCTTTTTAGGTTTTAGCCGTTTTAGGGGATATTTTAGATATCTTCCGTACGAATACCGTGTTCAAGAATAGCAAGCGATGACTGAGAGCTGGGGGACGCTGCGTCTTACCAACGCCCTTAAGTTGCGGGCAGCTCATGGACGACATGCGCCGGTGAGCAAGTTTCTTTTGTTTCTGCAAAAGGCGCCGCTATTTCAAAATTCGTCGTGTACCGTGTGCTTGCTAAGTCATGCTTGATTCTAACTATGCTCTGTCCGATGTTATATCGTTATTTGAGAATAGCGTATGTATTTCAAAACCTATGGCTCTCTCCTCAGACTGAGAAAGATTCGCGTGCGGCGGAACCGAGGGCCTGTTCTGGGCGCCGTCCTACGACGCTCATCCGACGACGCTTTTGCGGAGCGTTCAAGTGCAGTCTGACGGCAGTTCAAGCAATCACAGGTCATGCTAGTTCTAACGTGTGGTCCCAACCGCCTCTCGCCACCGATTTGTTTTATAAAGCGGGAGCGAGAAAAACGTTACAAGAGCGAGCAGCATGATTTCTTGCCTATGCTTATGCCTGTGCCGTAGAGAAGCGCGGTTTCTTCGCGTATGCCGAAGCGGCACGCTTTCTAAGTTTACGATTGTGTGATGTAAATAAGTGAGTTTGGTTGTCACGTGTTTTAGTGGCGACGAAAGCCGCTACAAAAATGTGCGCAGTTAGAAAAATCAAAAGCAAAGAAAAAGGCGAAAATAACTTGAATATCCGATGGAGTTGAAAGACTACCAACGTACCAACTCACCCAGTTATTCTTTCTGTCAAATAATAATAGCTAATAGGAATAAATTCAATAAATGCCAACTTTAAATTGGTTACAAATTTGTAATTGATGCAGTACAGCCCTACCCTGCTCTACTGTTTTTTTTATGATATCAGGTAATGTTTAAATGTATAGGATAGTTCATAGCAACCATTTATGTCCGACCCGTTATATTCAATATTTTCCCTAGAAGTTCGAAGTTATATAAAAAAAGTGCTCATCATAAATTAAGCCGCGCCACTGAATGTACAATAGCATTTGACTTGTATGTATATTCTCAGCAAAAGAAAAGGATGTATTCAAAAAGGACCAATCATTTTGTTTCCTCTGTGTTAGAGCTTCTTTCAGGTACACGCAAAATATGGGTGTCTACGTCTAAAAGAGTGGAATCGATATTTCCCGCAGGGCTGGCAGGCCTGACTCAGTTTGGCTAGCAGGTTTCAACCTATGGGAACCTGAGGAACTGCATCACAAGAGGAAAAGTGACGTCCGCTTGCACTTCCTCAACGATGTGTCCATGAGGAAGGGGGAGCTGTTCCTAAAGTAAATGCGATGGCAGGTGGGTCGTTACAGTGAACGCCAGTACAGATGATAGCAGCCAAAATTATTAAAGCAATTTATTATTAGAAACAAGGAGTGTGAATGTCTTGGACAAGAAGAAGGAGATGAACACAGCGCTGTGTTATGTTCGTATCCTCTGTTCCCATATTCCTCACTATTTCTTTTGAATAATTGGCTACCAAATGGTCCAATTATCAGCACTAGTCAACCAAAGTATTCTGCTCTTTATTGCTATGCATGAACATTGTGCTTACAATTGAATCCTACCCTAATGAACAAAAAAGAAACGAGGGTGCAAGCTGGCTAGCGCAGGCTAAACAAGATTGATTTATTCAAGACGGGTTCTTTGAAGGATGACACAAACGCAGAGAAGTGTCAAGCACAACTGAGGTTTAATGAACAAAAAAATGAATTGGCGCCCGAAAGGAGAAAAAATAGAGGAACACATGAAGACACTCTTCAAACATTTTCTTCTGCTTACCGCCACACTACCAGGGGAATATCTTCCTGGACCTTAAAGCGTTTTACTGTTTACAACCCGAACAGTTCTAGCAGTCCTTGGACATGTCATGCTGGAGGCTTATGTAGTAGTGGCTTTGTCTTTGTTACTTTCTGGTATATGGCAAGCTGTAATAAATTTATTGCATGTCCCAGCTGCACCAAGCAGGTGCACTCACTGTCAAAGATTGCAAGCTACTCTCTTCACGCCATATAGAGTGCTCTCTGAGGTAAGCAATCATTTCTGGTGGTCCTTGGTACATGGAATGCAGGGGTTTATGTAATACTGACCTTGTCTTTGTTAAATTTTTGTATATGGCAAGCTGCATTAACTTTCTCGCAGGTCCCAGCTGCACCAAGTGGGTAGACCCACCGTCAAAGACCGCAAGCTACTCTCTTCAAGCCGCACAGAGTGTTCTATGAGGTGAGCAATAATTTCTGGCGGTCCATGATACATGCCGTGCTGGGGGTTTATGTAAAACTGGCTTTGTCCAGTTTGATCCAGTTTTACTTAAGGAAAAAGTAGACCTCTATAGTGGGATGGCACACGGCTGCATGCACATGGTATTTATATATATATATTTATGTCTATACAAAGCATTCAATTTTGATGCGAACGAAATTGAAAAAAAAACAGCGTGAGTGTTACTTGGATGCCGCCTTCACTGTGTGGTTGTGAGGCTCGGAACACATTATATAAGGGGCTAACCGTCGCAGTATGTTATTCAAAAATCATTAACCAAAATTTTAATTATATTTTTTATAATGTTTTTAATTATAATGGTTTTATGGTATATGTTTAAATTCTAGTTTCAAGGGCAGTGAATATTAGAGACTAACCCAACTGACACAATTTGCAAACGGCAACAAGTTTCGAGATATTCAATGCTAAAAATCTGCCTTTTCGTAGCCCGATTCCAAAACCGCGCGCTCAGAAGACCTCAGAATGTTGTGCAGATGTGGTTGCTTCGAACGCACCTTCGCTATCGCGGAAGTATGACACCGATGCATCCACCAAGGACACACTGTCGAGATAGTGACGACGTGCCCGGTACGACTATGTCACTCTTCTACCCGCCATTAACGGCACGAATTCTTGAGCTCAAGCTCAGCGCGGTTTTTGCATCCGACATTAAAAACGCAAAAGTTGGACAATCAATTTCTCGAAGTCGCTTTGCTTTTCCTGAATTGTTTAAATCTGAATAGCCTTTAATATTGACTGGCTTTTAACACTGCAGTTGCAACATGGCCCATAAAGCCTTTAATTACAAAGCTAACAGATTTTGGTCAATTAGTCAACATACTGTGACGCTTATTCCCTTTACTAATGTCCGCCGAGTCCCACGAACACGCTGTGAAGAAGACATTGACATACCTAACTTTCAGGCCTTTTTTAAACTTACGTTAGCTTTCAAATCGAATGCTGTGTGTACACGCAAAACGGCTTGTAAAATGTTATCATGCACATAATTGTGTTATAAAGCTTTGTTTTGTAGCGTGAGCTACACTGGCCGAGGCTGAGCAGTTTCGCGTGCTCGCATAATGAGCCGTGCTCCGTGCTGCGCAAGCGCAAGGAGTAGTGACGTCACACGGCGCACAGCTGGCGCGCCGGAGCCGCCACCACCGCGGGCTCCGCCGCCACCGCGCGCGCCTCGCTGGTCTGCGCAAGCGCGAGGAGCAGTGACGTCACACGGCGCACAGCTGGCGCGCCGGAGCCACCGCCGCCGCTGGCTCCGCCGCCACCGCGCGCGCCTCGCCGGTCTGCGCATTCCAGAGTAGTGACGTCATAGCCGCGGCAGACGCACTGGCGCCGCCGCGTGCACAGCTGTGCGCCTCCGTTGCGCAGTAGCCAAGTGTGACGCTGCACCGAAGCCGCTTGATAGCGCCTCTCATTTTGTGCGCATAAGCTCACGCTACGTATATCCTGGCATAGCCGAGCTAAGCCACTGCAATTTTTTCACACAATTAAATATTGAATTTTTTTATCGCAACCTTCCAAACTTAAGCAAAGCATCCAGTTTGGTACTCGAAATGTATTTTATTTTTGTGATAAATCGACAACCTACCACTTGGGTTGGCTTTGGCTTTATACTGAGAATAATAGGCATGTGCGAATCTCGGATTTTGGGCTTAAAGTGTACAATGATTTGAGCTTATTAACTTTTAAGTTGAATATCATTTAGTTTCTGCGCCTCTCCCCAACTCTGTTACTTAGTGCCGTCACGCTAGCCTCAGCCATCCTGACATTGTTGGTATCACTTGTTTAGCTGTAGGCTTCTATGGTTACTTTAGTACATATGTTTTTGGAACACAGTAATATGTCAGTGAAAGAGCATGACTATGCACGAATAGTAAATTTAGGTATGGTAAAAAAATACCTAATATCAAGGGCAAATAGTTATCCACTGAAATAAAGTTAGAAGTGAATAATTTTAATTCCCAAACTGAATGTTTTGTTAAAAGTCTCAAGGATCTGCTTAAGCTGCAAAGTTGTAATTGAGTCAACAAGCAACGCTTGTCATTTTTTTATGCTTGTCAGCAGCATGTTGCATGGGCATATCGATATCTAAGCGTACATAATCAGCATGAGGGAAATAAATATACATTTTTAAATAAAAATACACTTGATCTCGTTATCATCCTGCCCACTGCCAAAGCTCGGTTAGTTCTGATCCAAATTATGTAGTTGCTCAGGTTGTGATCAGGCCAAGGCCCACATAGAGGTTGTAAGTAAATATGAGATTTGATGGTCCTCTCGCCATGCTCATCCTTAAATTTCAAATTAAAACTGTAGCTGAAATGTCGTGACATAGCTTGTCAGGACATTGCAGCCTAATACATATGCTTGATAACAAAATGGCTACAGTGTTATTTGTTTTCTTAATTTTAACTCAAGGGAAGCATCGACATCCATCAAATGCATAAACCTTCACCCAACCACGTTGCAATTTTCTTCTTAATTCTTCCTGTGTACATGTGAACCTCTCCGCTCTGGAGGTGTGCTTTTCACAACAAAGTATGTGTCTGCACTGCGACAAAGCGAGATTCTTGCGACCGGGCTGTTAGCACGATTAATGCGGTTGCGGAGTCTGCTCCATGGGTGTCGCTTTTCTGCAGCGCACCAGGACATGCGGAGAAGCGCAGTGAACAACGCAAATCTATCGCAGTGGTGACTTAGCGAGCACTTTGAAAGGGTTCGAATGGCGTAAACTATTTTATTTTCGCGAGCTCAGTATTTCATACATTTTATGAAGCTTAATTTTTGGGAATACTTTGTGAGTACGCAATTTCGGAATCAGAAGCAATGCTCACTGCATTCGCATCCATGGGGTTACTTTTTTGCATAACCCGTATTAAGCAATTTTGATAAACTCGCAAAAACTAAGCCTTCGCAAAAATGAAGTCGTTTGCAGTAGTGAAATTAATCTTGAAACCAATATCAAATACTGTATTATACCAAACTGCTGTAAGAAAATATTAATATTAGCGCAGCCCTGAAAAATGGCCATTCTCGGATGCTTTCGTTGTCGACTTCATCAATCAATATGTGCTTCAAATGTAGCAGCTGTAACCTTGAATCTGGAAAAGGCAATTGTTTGTCACACATTTTCTTTATGGTGCCTAAGGTTTCAGGTGATAAATTTTGTGCCCTGCAATGGAGGCTATAACCTGTAGCTTAGCCCTGGGTATGCAATGAAGGCACACTACCAATGTCTGACCTATCAGGCTTTCCGAAATGCTATCGTCCGATTTTCCTCACCCTTGTGTCAGGATGAAGTTGCTACTATCTCTTTTGCCTTCCTCACATAGTGGTCCTTTGAGCGAGTTATGTGATGTTATATCATAGGTTGGCATAGGGTAATTTTCTCTTCTCCTTTTACGCAGAGGTAATGACACACCATCATCACAAAGAAGAGTGTACAGTGAGATACACTCTAAGAAAAGAGGTAGTTAAATGTGACTACCTTTCAGGTGGTAAAACGTTGTCCCAAATATAACTACCCCCAGGTTAAAAATGACGAACCCACAAGTAGTCAAAAAGCAGGTAGTCAAATTTGACCACCCGCTAAAGCAACATGACGGCGGTTTAGCGAGGCTCGAATTCCCCGGTAAGGCCTAGCGAAGAGCACGGCTTTTCGGCCGAGTGAGAGAATAGAGCGCATACGCCTATTCGACGTATCCCAAGCGCCTTCAGACACTCTAAACATCCGTCCCCAGACACCGGTACCGTACCTATATCATGTAAGGACGGCAGTGTGTGTGCCGGAATTGCCGCGATAACCCCCGACGCCATCTCGCTAGATTGACTATGTTTACAACCGGCGGAGAACGCTCAAAAAAGAAATCGTTACACGAGGAATGGGCATGCTGACTTTATTGAACACAACGTATGCTTGTCGCATGCGGCGATGAATCGCTGGACGCCTTCGTCGACACCGACGAGAGGCGTTCAACTCGCACCAACACTATGGCTATTTTTGTTTTTCTAGTTTGGGTTTATCTTTACCGGCGGGGTTATCTATTCGTGCGTGTGTGTGCCTCCACTTCGCAGCTCTTTGACACAAAGCGAGCATTAAGGTGGCTGAGTGGCACAATTATTACGATTGTTATCGAACTGAGAAGCAGGGACGTAGGAAGGCCTGTGGACCGGAGGCCAGCCAGGCCAGCTGTTAGTAAATCAATAGCTACAGGACTGCTCGACACTTAGCTTATTGAATCAAGCGACAGCTTGCGCCACCTAGGAAGTATAGTAGTAATTGCTAGACGGCACTAAACAAATACTCATGCACCAACTCATGCTATTCAACTACCTACTAGACATACAACTGATACAACAACACACACACCACCCAGATACCGAGCACTGTTACAGGCACATACAATGTCAGCAGTACAACAAGGCACAAACAACTCCGATACAACACCTCCGCGACTCTCTACTCAAACCACCCTACAGACCCGATTCGTATATATGCGCTACCATATTCTGACAAGGATTAGGCAAGTGACTGCCACTGTTTACTAGATGAATACAAAAAGTGTTTGCAAGTATTATTCGTATACAAGTGGTCTATGTATTTCAATCGGCAGGCTAGACACCTCTCTTACTCCAGCGCTTCGAAGGGCAACATGATGTGAAAGCGATCGGGTGAAGTAACACCACACGGCATGCTCCCGAGCAGTTTCGGTTTCAGATTCACGCAGTGATAAGCTTACTCAAGCCATGTTGCCTCATGCTCGTTCCGCGGGTGCAATAGCAGCAAAAGTTACAATATCTGCATTCCTGTACAATAATCGGCTGAAGGTAACATAATTCGTAGTCTTGTGTTGTTCCATTGGTTCTTTTTTCCCTTAATTGTAGCGGGCAAACCCTGGCGGCATGCTTTCCCGTGTTGGTCGAGTGACCGACCCCCAAAATTAAACTTATGTAAAAAAGAAAAGTATTGGGGTACAATTATATACAAAAAAGTAGCGTAGCCGATTCTTTTTATGTGCTGCATTTGGAGAATATGTACATTCCTATGAAATTATTTTAAATCATTTTTTTTTGTGATGACAACGAAAGGTTGGCACTTCCCAAGCATAGGGACACTTCATACAAACAATGTATTAAGCTTAAAACATACAGGCATTACAACCAAGACTATACTGTATATATAGTATATAAAGTGGCTATAATAGGGACAAAGTGTTCAGATGGAAATCGTTTGTATTTGTTTATTTTCCAAACCTCATATACAATTAGATATTGAAAATATTTTCCTTTAAAAAAATAATTAAATGTTTTAAAATAACCTCGTAGGTACTTTTGAATCATTGTTCAAATGGAATACTGAAAAGAAGTATTTTTCCATCACTGGTTTATCAAACTATAATAATTATAGTAAGGATACTTTCTGAAGCCAGAAACAACCTTGTACCCTTCTTATTGGCTGGCACCTTTGAATATGAAACAAACCAATAAACTTACGTGAAAACAGTAAATATTTAGCCAAAAAACAATGTTATGTATGCATTACAACCATATTAAATAATCAAAATATGCAACACCACAGTCATTTTACCATTCTAAAAAAAATATATCTGAAAATATGAATAACACAAAATGGGATATGATTTACACCAAGCAAGATACTAGGCCATAGAACCAAAGTTTCAAGAATAAAAAAAATATGAGGAGGTACCCAAAATTAACTGGAACGAATTTCAGAAGGCCAGGCGTTCGTAGTACCAGCATCCGCCTCTAGCAGCACTAAGCGGCATCTTTCTCAAGTCAGTTTGCCGACCGGTGTCGTCTGCTAAGGATCTAGCGGCATGTTGTGTTTTTTGTTTCCAAGCGCTTCAAAATCATTTTTCGTTTTTTGCAATGTCTGACTTGAAGGACCTTCCAGATTCATAAAATGATTTCCTTTCAAGACATTTCATACGGGTGATAAGAAAAAAGTCACAAGGTGCGAGGTCCTGAGAATACGGGAGGTGGAGAAGCGGTGTCATGGCCATTTTTTCTAAAAAATTGTTGCATTGACAGGGCAGTGTGTACTGGGGCATTGTTGTAATGGGACTATCAGTCCCTCTTTCCCTCTTATCGGGGTATTTCTGCCTTCCTGAGTTTCGCAAGTATCGCAAAATTCCCAGGTAAAACACCTGATTAACAGATTCACTAACAGGAACAAACTCGGAGTTAACACTGCCCAAATTTTACGATGTTTTCATCAGTTGAGGAGATTGAGGGTCGCCCTGAACGAGGTTGGTCGTCGATCAGTAATTCACTGGACTTAAAGCGAGAAAAGCACTAATAGACTTGAGAATTCTTATTAGCATCTCCTTTGTAAGCTCTCTGAAACATTACAAGAGTTTCCGGCAGTTTTTCCTAAAACAAAATTTCACGACCGCATGCTGTTCCTTGATATCAGACATCGAAAAAAAAAACAAGAAACAATTTTGAAGCGCTTGAAAAAAAATATTTATAGCAGACAATGCCAGTCGGCAAACTCACTCGGAAGGGGTGCTGCCAAGCGCTGCTAGCTGAGGAAGCTGGTACTACAAACGGCCCTACTATCAGAAATGCATTCCAGTTACTTTTGCATCCACCCTGATATGATTCGTTGTGCCAAAAGCTTTCGATATATGCCAAGTTTAAACCAAAAGATGGCAACCAGTCAAATAGGCTCAATAGACCTTATACGAAATTGCTTGGTGATCTGACAACACTGAGAGCGTCGCCGTTTTAATGTTTGCAAGCGCCGTCGGTACCAACACACGGTGGAGGCATCGGAGAGAGCCATACGGGCAGTTTGCGATAGCGCAGCAGCTGTGTTTTGCTGCCTTCTGACCATGAAATGTGGACGAACAGTTTAAACAACCTACCGCAACTGTCTGATGAAACTCTAGGAGGCCTCTGCACGCTGGCAACAACCTCGTCGAAGCAGTGCAGGAAGTCCTACGCCTTCACTGTGGAAGTTTACTCACTGCGACTTGTCGCCAGCGTGTGCATAGGCCTCCGAAAATTTCGTCAGACAGTTGCAGTAAGTTGTTTAAACTGTTCGTCCGCGTTCCATCGTCGGAAGGCGAACAACACAGCTGCCGCACCATTGCACACTGCCCGTACGGTTGTTTCTAATGCCTCCACCGTGCTTCAGTACCGACAGCACTTGCTAACATTAAAACACCGACGCTCTCAGTGTTGTCAGACTAACAAGCAATTTCGCATCAGGTTTATTGAGATGAGGCAATTTTTTTTTTGTAACATCAAGCAACATCGGCCAGTGTGTGTGCCCAAACAATGGCGGACTTTGATAATTGGTGCTGCAGCTACCATACTCCGTTCACCTTTAGGCTGAGACTAAGGTGGAAGCTACAACCTTGTTAAACCAGTTATACGTCTCTGTTTCGCCACGTCATCACGCTCCCGCCCATGCCCATTCCCACGCGCAAAGAATGGGGTCAGGTGAGAAGAGCAGTGATGTAATTGGTCGTAGTAATTTTGGAGCAGCTATTATAGCAGCCAAGAGCTTTAGGATCATAACCGCACAATTAATTTTCATTTATATCACTGAAAATGTGAAGAGGAGAGACGGTAAATATTAGGAGAACATACACTGGCTGTTTAGTTGCATGTGGAAGTACCAGACACGGTAACAAGACGGCTGATGAAGGACAGTGCCAACTGCCGTGAATGATTATTTTAGGTACGAAATCCCACTGAACAAATGTTAAAATACAATCATTTTGAGTACCTAGATTTATGTGTCCTTCAAGTTCTAAGGTGGGTTGTAACAAAACTGCAATTCTTAAATCAGACAAAAAACAAAGCATAAAAAATAAACCTACAAAAGAGTCCATATATACCTTCTTGCACCACGTCGCGCTCTGGAGGAGTACCTTTCCCCTAGAGCACGCGGGTGTGCTGCGGCGAAGCAAGACACGCAACAGCGCGACGCTTAGTTCACAATTGTCGCTTCACTGCAGTACACCTATGCGGTGAGAAGCGCACTCAACAGAGCTAACTAACCCACCAGAAAAAACCACGAGACTTATTGCGAAACTTCCGAGTACTGTCAGTGCTTGGTGCGAAATCAAATCTAATAGTACGTTATTTGAGGCGATTATCGAAAGTCCTGAAAACCCGCACTAGCCTACCCTAACGATCTGGCCCAGTAGCGAAACCTGCAGCTGCTATATTTGGCGCAAATGGCGCAGCAATCACATCACTGGGTGATAAAAGGGAGGTGGCTGATTGGTCCGGCAGGCACTGTAGTCTCAGCTTAAGGGTGAACAGAGTATATATGGTGCACACTTCTTAAAAGGGTCTATTCAAGGGTAGCTGACAAGCTGTTGGTGGCTGCAATACAAACAGCAAAAGCGTATACTGCAATGTTCACTCGTCTCCTATCATTTTTAAATAGCCTTTGTTCTTGCCATGGGCAACACTGAATCCCACCGCTGCCGGCATGTCGTGGTCGAGACAGGTTAACGACGACAACTGGTTTATTGCATGCAATATGTGGTCTTGTGGGCTGTTGGCTGGTGGCATCGATTACATGATGGGCCTTGTCTGCTAACCCTCTTTCGCGTCTTTTTGCTGGTGCTTGCCGCATGAGGTGGTGTGCTCGGCCATGGGCTCCGGTGTTGCAAACAGCAGTTCTAAATCACTATAAAAAAAGGAAAAAAAAGAAACAGGATGACGAATCTGTAACAATGTAGCAAACAGAGATGTTTTACGCTGGCTTCACACGAAAAATCTTTTTGAACATTTTAACATTGCAAGGCAAACACAGTTTTGGAAGTTTCACGGTCTAAACCAACAAGCACGCCAAAGGATTGAGGATCCATTTCACCACCTGGCCATGATCTGACGAGCAGCTGAAACCTGGTTACATCTTGAAGTCACAATAGCTCCAATTCCAGTCTCTCGAGTTCACGAGCCGCAACCGCTGAAATAACAACATGCTATTTTTGGTATGATCACCACCGAAAAAAAATTAATCATGCTGTATAGACCCAAACTTTTAAAGTGATAACATGCACCTATGTCTGTCTTTTGTTGATCCATCTGGAACCATAAATTACAAAACCAGAAAAAATAAAACAATCAAATTTTGTTGTCAATTAACCTTCTCACCCTGCAGTGATAATGAAATTAAGCTACAACCATATAAAGATTCTTTAAAAAAATTTGTTTAATATCTATCTTGAATGAACTGCTATTTTTATTGTAAATTTCCCATTCTTGCAAGCACATCAAACGCAATGATTGAAATGTGACAGAGGCATTTTGGGACATTTGGGATGCGAGTCACCTCACCATGGCCATTGCTAGCCTGGCTGCAAAAATGCCAGTTGACAGTGTCACCACATACTTTACCAGGATAAATACATTCATTTATTCCAGCGCACCTAAAGTGCCAAATGTTGCCCTCCTAGTGGTGTAGACACCACGCATCTGAGAGGATGCATAAGGATCCCACCCTCCATGCTGTACAGTAGTCATGCCGCACCAAGAAAGAGGGCTGCCGTGGGCACACCGAGATACCGGGTTTGCCGAGACAGTAGAGACAGCTGTCTCAACTAGTGCTCCAGGTGTCCGCAACCATAGATGGCAACAGTAATCTATTGTTGCCATCAATCGTCCCAATAGACAGATCTCACTAAGCATTCTATGCGTGCATGACGCCGCCATAACTTTAGTTCACAGGAGGCAGGTGGCAGTGCACGAGACGGCTGGTGTCGTCTCGTCACGCGCAAAGCTCCAGCGGGGTTCTCCCACATGCAGAAAGACTAAAGCTCCTTTGATGCATTGCGGCAACGGCGATTGGATTTTCATGGAGTGAGATAATTTCATAGTAAAGTTTTTGGTGTCATCATGCCACACCCTGGTGGTTTTCAACACCCATGGGCTATATAATTCCTCTTCACTTTCAAAGAATTCTGTCACATCTGAAAGATGAGAGGTTGAAAACAGGGATGGAGACGAAAATCAGAAGAAAGGAGAGGTGAAGCAAAGTGACTGACCGAATTGTCCTTGGCGAGCCGACGCAGGACATCTGTCAGTGAGCAGCGCGGGCTCGGGTGGTGTGTTGCCTAACCCGGGGAGCTTTTGAGGGAAACCTAGCCCGGGCTTGGCTCAACTGCCAAGACCCCAGTTTCATCAGGCACGGGGACACCTAGCACAGCCAGGCATGTAGGGGGTCTGAACCCATGCTGGGCTCGGGGCTCATGGTGACTGCTGTCGCCACTCATCAAACACCCACAATCACATAAGTCTCCTGTGGCGACGCAACCCTGTAAAAGGGCATTCAGTACACGAAGTAGATACTGATCGAGCCAAGTGAGAGGTACACTTCAACTGAAAAAGATGAAGGCACAGCTCAGACATATGATGGATGCCCAAGTGCGGTTGTTCAATGTATTTTACATGCTCCAAGTGAACTAATAGTTATTAGAGAGGAACTCAAAGCTACAAAGTAAAATGTGCCCAAAATACTGAAAGCTGAGCTAAAGTATGCACCGTTTTCTTAACCGAAATACCTAATAATGTTTTTGGTTTCACTTGTTTCACATCCAATGTGTCTTACATGCTCCAAGTGAACTAATAGTTATTATAGATGAACTCAAAGCTACAAAGTAAAATAGTGTCCAAAATACTGAAAGCTGAGCTAAAGTATACACAGCTTTCTTAACCGAAATACCTAATAATGTTTTTGTTTCACTTGCCTTTCACTTTAAGTAACACCTCTTTTTCAGCTACCAATGGAATGTGCTCATGTGAAACCTATAACTTGTGGGAACCACGGGGTTCCCTCTATCTCTATCTAGGCCTAGCTTCAAGCAGGCCGTGGGCGTCGTCGTCACCAATGGCGTCGGCCTCCCGGATACAAGGAACCACGAGGCCGGATTCCCGAAGGGGCCGGCTCTCCCTTGCCCATTTTGGGTGAATGCGCCTTTGGTACACCCTTGAGAGTTATAATAGACGCGACTGCTAGCGGCCTCCCCGGGCGCGTCCATGCTCCGAGGCTACATAAGCTGGCCCCGAAAGAGTGCCAGGGGCTCTCTTCGGCGGAGGCCCTGGCTCTACGGTGCTCGGTTTTTCTTTGTGGGCCTCCGACTTCCCGTGAATCTGTCTAATGCGGCAGCGCGGGAAACCGACCAGGTGATACTGGCAATTGAGCCAGCGCCCAGACTTTTCTTGTCTAAGAGCGAAGCGTGTTGGCATCTGAGTCAATAAACACGTCGAAGACAGACTCACTGTGTTGGTGTTGTTTCTCGTCCACTGGTGCCCCCAAAAGGCAGTCTATGGACGGACCCGGCGGTAGCCGCGCAAAGAGCGGACTACGGAGTGGGTATTTACCTCAATGAGGACAATGGGGTTAATTGTAAATTCCCACAAACTTCATGCTAAATCTGGGTATTCCTCCACTATAGTGTGCTGGCTTGCTCAAAATGAAATCAGGTGGTCTTTTCTCGGTCTCAAGAAAAAGAATTGTCAAGGCTAGTGCAGCCTTAGCAAAGCTTTTTCTTGAGGCTTCCTTGGATAGACCGACTGAGTTACTTTCGAACAAACCAGCCAAAAATAGATTATGAACAACAGAATCAAGATTAGACATTCCACTGAAACGAGTAGCCAAGTGGAATCACCAATTAGCTGAACGCTCAGGCGGTCGTAAACCGCCAACTCGATAGCCTCCACCAAAAACTATTTTCATTGCAACAGTTGGCAAAGTAAATGTGACACACTTGAACGATAAAGACAGGCATTGTACGATGGTTCCCACATCAAGCTTAGCTGTCGTCCTACGACACTGTGACATGGCACGTTCCGATGCCGCATTGTGGTGAGCTGGCTGACGCAAGCAGAAATTGCAACCGAATATTGTGGTCCTACCACAGCAGTGTAAGCTCCATGCACTTTCACTGTATTCATGTTCTGCGAAGTTACTGCAAGCACCATGAGTGACAAGAAAGATGTTGTGATATCACCATCTCAACTACAAACAAACAGAGCATTGCAACAACGACAATTATTTTTTTTGCAACAACGACAATGATTGTTTCTGCTGCTGTTCCCGTGAAGCTACAATTATATAAATCCCTAGTTAGGCCTAAACTTGAGTATGCTTGTACAATTTGGGATCCTGTTCAGGCTTCATTATCAAACATTCTCGAGTCCATCCAAAACCGTGCTGTTCGTTTTATTCTTTCTAATTATTCTCGTAATGCAAGTGTTTCCGCAATGAAATTAACCCTGGATCTACCTGACCTTGCCCTTCGTCGCAATTATCTTCGCCTATGCCTATTCCACAAAATTTATCATCATAACCCGCTTCTTCGAGACCAGTTATATCTTCGTGCATTCTACATATCGTCTCGCACTGACCATCAGTTTAAGGTGGGGACTCCATCATGTCGAACAAACTTATACTTTGACTCCTTCATTCCAAGAAATTCTAACGATTGGAACCACCTCCCTGCCTCCATTGCTGCCATCACTGAAGCCACAGACTTCAAGAAAGTAGCCAACGATTTTATACTGTATAGTACCACTCCTCTCTGTAATGCCTCCGGGCCTTGAGAGTATGCAAATAAATAAATAAATAAATAAATGATGCCGAGAAGCGGTGCTAAAATGCTGAAAGGTAGTGCATGTTTTGATTTTGCTGCATAATTGGTTTGGCTTCAAAGTTCGGAAGGTGAAGAGGAATTGCAACGGCCAGGGTCATCTGGAGTAACAACCGCTACGAAGTCGCGTAAGCAGTGTGGAATGTGTTAGCTGCGCCGGGGCTCACGTTTCGCAATGACGCACTGTGCCTATTGTCAGGCGCCCGTCACTATATACCTGGAGCAGTGCGAGAAAGATGTGGGTAGGCAAGCAGTGAGAGCCAGTCAAGCAGCACCAAAACAGGACCTGGAAGGGTACATGGGCTCACCCAGCTTTGACACCAGAGGGGCCCGAGCCAAGCTGGGCTTTGAGTGGAGCCTGAGGAGAACGCACGAAGGGGGACTAGACAGGCTTTCCTTCAAGTATGTCACAAAAAAGGTGCCTACAGCACACTATTGCGTATATAGGAGGTAGAATTTGGGACGCTGTCTTTCCTCGAAATAAGCTTCAGTCACTTTCTACAATCCCGGGTGGTTCTTGGTGTCTTGTGAAATGACAGCCCTGCCATGTACAATGAGAAATTCTAAAAACAGCAGCAAAAATACAAGAATGCACGAGAAAGGCTTATTCTCATCGTTCACATTTTCTGCCTTGTATAGGGAAGCAACACACCCTTGTGGTAATAGCTGGCAACCGGCAGTTGAGCAGGCATTATCAATATACAGGAGGCTATGCTCCATGACACCTATCCTGGCAGGTCAGTCATGAAGCGCTTGGCAAACACTATCTTCTGGTACCCCGGTGGTGACAAAGTCATTTAAGACCATGTAAGAAGCAGGGTTGGGCAGAAATACTCAAAAATGTATTTTGAAATGCAAATACTGGGATACATGAAAATAGTAGCTAAAATAATGATAGTAAAATATATCTCTAAAATGTATTTTGATACGGATCGGAAATACATTTTAAAAAAAGGCAAAAAGTCTTTGGAAATACAAATACAGGAATACATATTAGGGAGGGCAGAAATACAAATACAGAAATACTGATACGGCAATAAATTTTTCAGATTTGTTTGAGACGCCAACGAGATAAAGCTTGAAGTTTAAAGTGAACGTTTTTGATCCCGAAATTACTTTCCCGTAGGCTTAGCACTTTGCCTTGAAGGTAGTAATTTCGGACGACAAGGAGTCTTCAATGGGCTCAAAAAAACTTTCCATCAAGGACATTCCGCGGTCCCTTCCCTGACATCCTGTCTCCCTGACGAGGAATGCGAAAAGACCTCGAT
Organism: Ixodes persulcatus; assembly: GCA_013358835.2. Lineage (NCBI taxonomy): Eukaryota > Metazoa > Arthropoda > Arachnida > Ixodida > Ixodidae > Ixodes > Ixodes persulcatus. The sequence goes on from JABSTQ010003780.1 coordinate 90,915, forward strand.
CTCAAAATAAATTTTATGTCACCCTAAATCCCATCAAAACGTCACCACGCCCCTCTCCAATTAGGACGCCCTTATCAACATTGATCACATGACGTCACAGGTGAAATGAACTGGTATTTTTTATCTGTAGGTGTGGCCTCGAATATAAAACTATACCACGCTGCTGCATGAAAATACAATACGTACTTTCTTTGTAGATTACCTAGTTGAAAATCGTGCAGGCAGTGTAATTTGGAATTTTTGAGAATAGTGGACCACCTGAAAGATCCTGGAACACATGCATTATCTTCTGTTACGGTTGAAAGAACGATACGGTGGCATCCGTTTTGTGAAGGTCCTTCCTGCCAACCCTCCGCCACCGTCGCGTGGATTCCAGTCCTCAAGTTTCTCTTAGCATCATCCAAACATAGACCTCTTGGATTGCGACCTGATATGGCCGGCACAGGTGCGAGCACCCCGAGAAACAGCGCGCTTGAGACGAGTCGCAGGTGTACGAAGTCTGGGTTGGCACTGCGAGGCCACTTCTGGCCTCCTTCCTAGGTTTCGGATCATCAGAGCAGCGGGTCACGTTCACGTCGGCTAATGACGTACCCTTGAGCCATGCAATATTACGGGCGCAGCCGCAGGCGCATTCGAATATCTGTTGAACTTTACTGCGTGAGTCATCCTAATATTTCAAGTCAACCACCACCAGGCTCCTGCTTGTTAACAGGAGCCTGGTGGTGGTCCAGCACCCTCCTGCTGGTTAGATGGATAGCAGCGGGACGTTGGATGCCAGCAAATAATGACTGAAGAAATCCCTACCTAAGGACCTGCGGCAGAAGATGCTCTGACTCCACTCCTGGCACACCACCTGGTTCGAGTCCCCGTCAATGCAATACTTCTCAGAAGAGAAAACCGACGGATAAAAAAATAGTGTGGGGAATCGGAAGGAACCTTGGTCAGCATCGTAACGATGCCCCAGCATCTCCTTGGCCCTGGTGCCCTCAGAAGTAAAATGTAACGAAACACATTTCATCTTGATTGTATCGCGATACAAAAAAACATTCCAAATGTATTTCGATACTGGAATACAGATACTGGTGAAAAAAATGTATCGCGATAAAGAAATACAGATACGAATTGTATTTCGAAAATACTATTGCGATACATTTGTATCGCGATACTGCCCAGCCCTGGTAAGAAGGTACAAGACATGTGCCCAGTCCTGTCAATTGTCTCTGGTGCAGGTTCGGGTCAGCTGGTCGGATACCGAAGCAACGCAGAACACGGCTTATATTATGTCGTACTGCTGGAGAGTTACGTAATACTGATCGTGGTCCTCACAGACACAAAGCAGATAGAAGCATCGGCCGAGACCACAGTGGAGGAGATGCCAGCTCCTCCGCGTACGGGGAGCCGTCGATGAAGCTTCGAGGCGCGCGCGTGCTCGTGCACTCTGGTTCTTCGCCATAGGGTCTCGAGCAAGGAGGCCAATAAAGACAGCGTCCGTCTTGTGAACCCCACCTTCTTGGAAGGCCGGAGCTGGGCCGCCATCTTGCGCGCTGACTATATTCCATTCATCCCTAAGCTGAGACTGCGGTGGAAGCTACGTCCTCAATGGACTAGTTGCATCGCTCTTTCGTTACGTGATCACACTCCCGCTCATACCCACTTGCCGAGTACTGGGTCAGGTCAGGAAAGTAAGGTGGCTTGTTTGTTCAGCAGGCACATAGTTCCCACTGCAGCCTCAGCTTAGGGGTGAACGGAGTATAGGGCGGCACGTCTTACTGCAATGAGATTGTGTAAAGTCCAAAATCGGGTACAGCAGAGCGACCGACCAAAGGGAGACAATCAGAAGGTTTGAAAGGCCATGTCTCAATGCAATGAAATTTCGTAAAGTCCAAAACCGGGCACAGCAGAGCGACCGGCTAAGGGAAACAAATCAGAAGGTTTGAAAGGCCACGTCTTGCATGGCAGACTGGTAAATTGAACGATCGCAAGCGTTGTAACACTGCGAAGAACATCACGGGCTTATCTACTGTCCTGAAAAAACTGAAGGAACACAAGCGTTGGAACACTGCAAAGAACCTCAGAAGCTTATATACTGCCCTAAAAAAACTGAACAAGCATGAGCGCAAGAACGTCGTGAAAAACCACAGGGGCTATTTTTCTGACCAGGAAAGAGTCAAACAGTCGAAAGAACTTGATGGGCAGACGCATCAAAACATAGTAGCGGCCGACGCACCAAAATGTAGTGATTCTCTGATATAGAGGCGACTACGTGCGTGGTTCGACGATCAGGCTGCTACTTGGCGGCAGGAGACATCCAGGAAGGGCCGGTAGAGCAGCAGGGCTATGGGATGCCCTGACGGGTGACGATGTAGAGGTTATTGACTTTTAGGTTTAGGTTTAATGAATCAGAGCAGAACATCAAAACTGAAGAACACGACCGGCGAACGAGGCGCGAGTTCAAGCTCGAGCTGACGCTTGTAACAACACAAATAGTGCCCCTGACGACGCAACAATCTAGTAAGAGTAAAGCTATACGCACTACGTCGTGCACTTTGACCGGAAACGGCTATACGCACTATGCGGAGAGCATATGCCATTGGGGTCACCCTTTTTGGATGGCGCGTGTATCACTGGTGAGCGCGTTAACCCCCGCCCCGCACCCCCCCCCCCCCCCCCACCTCCCCCGGTTTGCGTTCATGCCGCTTCGCTGCGACAGTGTGCGGCTATTAATTTCAAAACTTAACCCGCACTCGCCACTAAGCGGCGTCAAGCCGGCAACCTAAGCCCCGCTGTCCCCGATTGCACCTCCGGAAATAAAGTTCTATACTATTTAGTTCTGCGAAGTTTCGTCGACAACATTCGTTTTTTTTTTTTTTTTTTCAGTGTTAATCATAAAAAAAGAAATGTCGTAAATATCGCCAAATGTTCAAAAAAATGTTCTAGGGAAAAAAAAAAAGTAGGCCCACCGAGGATCAAACCAGGGCCCGCTGCGTGTGAATCAGACGTCTTACCACTATGCTATGCGACCACTTCGGAAACTTGTAACCATTTGTTTTATACACGAGTTTCGAGTAGTGCATATAGCAATTTCCGGTCGAGGTTCACCACGTAGCGCGTATAGCTTTACTCATCTAGTAAAAGCCAATTACTACAATGAAACTGAACTGGAACCCGCTACTGAATTGGACGTTCACACGCTACGTACGTACAGCCGGGAGATCACAGCCACGACGGGTGCAGCTAAAAAATCCAACCAGTCCGAGATTGAGGAAAAATAGTACGGGCGACACAGTCACATACCTATGAGCATGTTTACCCTGTCGATCGTCGGACTCAGTGTACAATGGTTCCATACGATCAGATATACAACTAGTCTTTTTGTTTTAAATAACTTTACAATAAAATGCGGCAAAAACAATATCCTTACCTCATTTCGGCAAACACTCACGACGAACCAAACGGGTCGTTCATTGTTGCTGATGCCAAGCCAGCAGGCCCAGCTGTTGAGAACCAGTGTTGCTGCTCGCGCCGACAAATCTTGTATTCCCCCCCAATTTACGCGAATTGCACAACAGATGTGAACTTGGCGGATCTTAAAGGATCACGAAAACTAAGGAAGAACATAATTTACAGTCTTTTTGTAGTTATCTAAGTTACTAATATAATTTACAACTACATGCACGTGAACATCACATTCGAAAGTGACTCCCCCTGTCGTCACCTGCAGAAAAGTGGTCATTCCACAGCGGTCAAGGGTCGTCACTTCGCCCAAAGGCTAGTCACTCGCCCTTTGGGGTAGTCAAAGCTTTATAAAGCGCCATTTTGACTAACCAGGTTGGTCATTTTTTCTTAGAGTGTAGGCTCGGAAACTTGAGTAAAGTGATAAGTAGTATTTCAATTTCTGCCATCAATTATGTGAAGAACACTGATCATAATGTTTATCTGCTACACATTCATATTTGCAGCTGAAAAATGCAATGCGCCTTTTATTTATGGCTTTTCTCACACAGTTTCAGAAGACGCTGGTACGTCATTTTCACGTGGAATGTTTGGAAATAAAGCTGCCAAAAGTATCTTCGTAATTTTTACGTACACAACCGAAAATTAAAATGACGACTTTCCTATTCAATTTAGAAAAACGGCAGTATTTTATTTTCACGAGGAGCTGGTTCGAAGGCCACAAGGCCTCCCTCACTTCGTGGTACCTTTCAAAGAATGAGCTGACGCGTAACTTCGCCAGTCAACACCGAAGAGAGAGGGCAGAGGCTCTTCTACAATCGAGGACCAAGGGCCAGAATGAGAGCGTCACGAGCTTCGTAGAAGACGTCCTGCGCCTGAGCTCCCGCGCCGACCTTATAGCCAGCGAGGAAAAGAAGCTGCGTGTCCTGATAAAAGGGGAGTAAAGAGCGAAATCTTCGGCGGCCTTGCTCGTCATCCTCCGACGACAGTAGACGAATTCGTCAGTGAAGCCGTGAACATGTAGCGGGCTTTGTAAGCACGACCGAACCACTACAATCGACTCGCCAACTTCAATGCTACTTCGGCGATGGCATCGTCGCCACTTGACCTGGGCAGCCTCCGTGTCGACAACCTTCGCCGAGGCTAAGTTCTTTGTAGCTGCTTTTGCTAAAGATGCCTAATCGCTTCGATTTGCGGGCGCAATGAAATCTCAAATGCGCCACCCTGTCCTTTCTTGTGGTATTGAAACGATGCAGGGCTGCAATCGGGCAGGCTCGCCAACATTGTTATTTTTCAAACATGTTAACTTTTACCTTAGGCTAAAACACAAATGCCTGTGGCCAGGTGTAGCACAGCGACCTAACTTCGAAAAGTCTTGGAGCCGCGTGCTGCCCTGGCCAACGCAAACAAAGGAGAGCACCGAACAAAGGAGAGCCGCGCAGGACAGCCACCTTGAACTGCAATGTTCGTAGAGGCCAAGCGCCGTAGCACGAGTTTATCCGCATCAGCAAGAACAAAAACCGATCACAAATAAAAAAAGAAACCCCGTGCCAATAGCAATACAAGACTATTTACGGCACCGATCGGCAACAACACGAGTTGCTCGACCCGGCGAGTACGCTGCCCGGCTGGCAAAGCCCGTCTGCAACAATGCAAGTTGCTTAGCAACGTTATTGGCGAGCGTACAGCCCGGCGGACGCACCGCCCTACTCCGCAGAGTCCGCGAAAGTATTTACAACTATTCACATATTTACACCCCAGATCGTTCTGCTGAGCATCAAAAACTCATCGGTGCTACCGTCGATTCCCAAATAACACTTCGAGTGCCGTGGTTCACGATCTCGTCCAGTGACCGCAAGGCGGTCACCTTAATCGACGCGCAATCATCTCGGGACGCTGTTCAACCTGTTGCACTGCCCGGTAGCACGATTGAACTGCTCCCGGACCCCGCGGCGTTTTCACAATTAACGTCGCTTTTACGGGGTCGCAACTCGATAGGTGGCCCTCAAAGGTTCCTAACGTTATTGTTGCATGCGACGCTCACTGACTTATGGCCGGAGTCGATCGCGGGTAAACGGAACATACTACAATCTAGTTGCAAAAACCATGCTCACGCCAGTCCTCTGTCCCTTGACAGCTCGCCATGGCTCCTGGTAATCCCTGCCGAACTTGGAGAGGAGATCTTCCAAGCCTGCCATGACGACCCAACGGCTGGGCACCTTGGCTAGAGCAGGACGCTCGCCAGGATTCGGAAAAAATACTATTGGCCAAGGCTACCCAAGATCGTTCACCTCTACATTCGATCATGCCACGAGTGTCAGCGACGAAAGAAACCACTGACGAAGCTGTCAGGGATTTTGCATCCGATTGCTCCCCCGTCCACGCCGTTCCAGCAGATCGAAATGGATTTGCTTGGCCCTTTTCCGCCGTCGATATCAGGGACCTCAGGATAATCGTCGCCACAGATTTTATCACGCGTTACGCCGAAACGAAAGCCCTTCCTTCCGGGACTGCTGTTGAGGTCGCCAAGTTTTTCATCGAGTCTATTGTCCTCCGGCACGGCGCCCCCGAAGTCCTCATTACAGACCATAGATCATCGTTCATGCCCCAGCTTATGCAAGAAATTCTTCGTCTCAGCAGCACCAGCCACCGTCGAACCACTGCGTACCATTCACAGACAAACTGACTAACGGAATGACTAAACGAAACAATCGCCGATATGATCTCCATGTATGTCGACATAGAGAACAAAGCGTGGGACGAGGTCTTGCCCTACGTCACGTTTGCTTACAACACGGCGGTGTAAGAGACCACAGGAATAACACCGTTTCAGCTGGTGCATGGCAGAAAAGTAACGACCACGCTCGACGCGATGATGCCCCACGAACCAGCTGACGATGGGAGCCACGACGCTCAGGTGGTGACTCAGCGAGCTGAAGAAGTCCGCCAGCTCACCCGACTCCGGATGCAAGACCAACAACGTGTCGACGCCACCCGATACAACCTTCGTCGGATCTACGTTCGCTTCCAGCCCGGAGATTGTGTGTGGGTCTGGACCCCGATACGACGACGCGGTCTAAGCGAGAAGCTCCTGAAACTCTACTTCGCACCCCACAAAGTGCTTCGTCAACTCGGGAATCTGAACTACGAGGTAATGTCCGACGGAACTCAGACTTCATCACGCCGCACTCCTCGACCGGAACTCGTCCACGTCGTACGCCTCAAGCCGTACTACGATCGATAGGGCTTGAATCGTGTTTTGTACTACACTCGATAGGATTGTATTTTACAAGTTTACGTATGTTTGCAATTATTTTTGTTTGTGTTGCTGCTTTGTTTCCCGGCATGTCGCATCGCGGCGATGCGTTTTTAAAAGGGGGAGTAATGCCACGCGCGTCGCTTAGCGAGCGCTTACGTGGCCGAATGGTAACCGTGCTTGGCTGTTGCGCGGAAGATCTGGGCTTTATTCCAGGCAGCGGAATATTCTTTTATTTATTCTTTCAACTTGGCGTTCTCGCAAATTCGAGAACTTTCTTGTCTGATCGAGTTGCGAATGTTCTACGCACCGAACGTTCCAGGACGAATGTTCCAGAGACCCACGCGGCTTCAAAAGTTGCTCCCCGTGGCAAGCCGCAGTCAGTCTTGCCCTAGGCTCGATCCTGCTGTTCCGCCGATTTCGACGCCTGCGACGCTATCCTTTCTCTGTTTTGTTTTGGGCACAAGTTCAACCCATTAAACGTTTAATTTCTTCAGTTATTCACCGCCTCATCATTTGTCATTCGTGACAATAAGAACCCTGATATGCTCCGTGCCTCGTACAGTACTTGGCGGATGCAAGAGGCGCCAATTGTACGACGGTTTTGTATTTTGTTCCATAAACTTCCACGGCGTAGAACCATTTGTGTGATTTTGATTTGGATTAGTGTTGATCAAGGATTTTTCCGTAATCAGGAATAATAACTAGCTTTGCACGCTGCGCCACGCATTTCGCATCAACAAGACCTAGATAGTGCTTTTGTTTGGTTTTTTTGTTTTACTGAGGCGTGTTATTGATCTGCGCCACATTTTCCCTGGTAGGTTCAAGCACAGTTTGAAAGGTTATTATCACATGTTTCTTAACATCTCCCTGATTTTGCGAGAAATACAGAAATAACGGCGATTAGATTTTCGCGCTAGCTGTCTTGCACTCTATAGAGTCGCATTTCATTTAAATAATTCCACATTGTGCTAGCTGATTAACATTTACCACTGCGGTTCAGAATCCCTAAAAGAAGTGGTAGAGTTAGAGTTAGCAACGCACAAATGGCTATTTCATTATCTGATTTCGCTTAGAGACAGTAGCTTCTAAATTATATTAATTTATTTAAGTTCATATGCCTCGTTTGAAAGATTCGAGTAAAATGCACAATTTTATGTTTGTTTTCTCATACCTCAGTCCTTTCCAGGGTCTTACCTAAATACATAATAACAACTGTAGCGCAAAGACAACACAGGAAGGAGACAGAGATAGGAAAGAACGCTACTCACAACTAGGTATTTACTGCATGTATCGTGAAAGAGGTAAACGAAGTGACAAGTGCGATGACAATCTACACTAACGGTCGTGAAGGAGGCGAACGAAGTGAAAAATGCGATGAAACTCTGAAAAAAGGAAGAAGACACTTTGATCTACACCGATGATCAACCTAAATTACCCCTCTAAGAAGAAAAAGAATAAAGCGAAGAAAAACAAAAAGAAGAAAAAATGATTGAAAATATTTTCAGTTACCCGCTAGATTTAAGAAAAATTGTCTAGATATTGCTGCTCTTTGTGAGACAGTGCTACAGAGGGCGCACTTATGCACTTGGTCCCGTAAAATATTAATTATACATTTGTATAATTAATATTTTTTTAAACTTCAGCCTGTACTTATTGTAAAGTCGATTATATGTTTTACCAATAACACCGGCTTTCGAGTTTAAACGTGGGAAGTTTTAATGTTGTATATAGATATCTTATTTAAAAGTCAGTTAAAGTTAGATATTAATACCAGTTCAAATATTTGATTGTCTCTTTAACGTAATTGTAAAGCGTATTTTATTAATGTTTCACTGTGGATATAACAATATTCGTTTTTTGTCTTATAGTTTAAAAGGTTCACTTGCGATTGTTTCAATAACGCCTTTTGGTTTAATTGTCTCACTTGAGGGCAGGTTTGCTGGTGAGAATTTTGCGTCTATTACTTTTCAATTACATATTCACCTAGTTTTACTATTGTTCTTTTTACCTTTTTGATTCAAATATTACAGTAGTTCGGTTATGATTTCTTGTTTTAAACCTACCTAAAAAGTGTCTTGCAATGATTACACCTCCTGATTCGGGGATAGAGAAAGAGTAATCGGATTGATTTTTTCTAAGTACTCTCATCATAAATGAATAAGTAGAAAATAAAGTAGAGATGAAAATGCGGGTATAATGTTTCAGAAATGCATTAAATGCAGAGAATTATTTTGATATATTCACCCATTTCAAATCCGACTGACGGTAGTAGTAATTTTACTCAAAATGTATGCTTAACCTGTCAAAACCTCTAGTAGCTTGTTTGAAATTATAGTATTGTTTTGGTTTTGTCCTGCCTACGCATTCGTGATCAAGTGTTCGCCCTAACTGAACAAAAGGCCTCTTTTGTAACTAATCATCATAAAGGATTTATCTATAAGGAGCAAAAAAGAATGATTCGCAACAAATCATTTCGATAAAATATTTTTTTTTGTGAATAAAAATGAATCCTGAAGACAGGTATTGCATTTTAATGTCACATATTTTTTTTTAATTCTACCAGGAAAACACTGTATTTAAAGTGCGGCGATTATATTCTCGCAGATTGTATTCGAATGTACAATTTGTAGGTTATACCAAGATTTTTATATTTCAGTTCACAAAATTATGAGTAAACATTATTCGTTTTTACCAACAAATCTTTAGTATTCCCATCTTTGACAAAAAGCACATTCTTAAAAGAGTACTGAAGGTTATTCTACATAGTATTTTTATATTCATTTGTTTTCCTGGAAATGCAACATAACACCAAATCTGTTCCACAATGTTCTCACATTTTTTTATACTAAGCTAAGCGTCAGTTTTGAATAGACATCCAAAATACTGAGTCTTAGACTGAGATAAATATTTTCCGTTTCTGTGAAACGTCTGGCCAACAATATCCAAGATGTACAATGAGATAAGCGCTTTGTTGTTTCATCAAGATGCACGTGGTACTCAAAGTACGATAAATTGACCGCACCCCTGACGAAGCGTGTATCCGCGTGTTTTGTAATCCATTCTGGGATAAAATATTTTGAATAAAATTAGGTCAACATTTTCAGTGTTAAATGAAAACTAAATTTTGGAGGATATATTGAAGCAAATCAATAACTCTCTGATGTTTTTTTGCCTTCCGGCTGACAACAAATAAACCACACTCTTGATGGACAAAATATAGACCCTTACTTTGAAGCAAGAAACCTAAACGATGCCGCCTCCCCAAACAGGGGCTAAAACCAAGACATACCTACAATTTGGCTTATTTGATCATCACATATTGATATTCACCAGAACTTTAAAAGAAATAAACGTTGGTATCTCTGAAACGAATCACCTGAAAGTTAAGCAATCGTGAGCTACTCTATTTTAGGAATAAAAAAACGAAGTGGACAAAAAACGGAATACTTTATTTATTATTTCCACCACCAAAAACACCGGAACGTTCTTCCAAAATAATTTTTAGAGTGCTTGACAGGTGGTACTGCCGGACACTGAGATCAAGACTCGATTTATATGTGAGTCAGTTGGAAGGCTGAGTTCCTGGCTGTAAAGAAAAGAATACGTCAATGTGTTATTTATTTATGTCTCATCTTAAATAAGTCTAGAACACAATAAATTAAGACAAAAACCGACATTAGTGAGGTAATGCATTAATTCAAATATAAATTTGGCCCTCTTTTGCCCAGCATGCAAAACGTACTGCTCATGTATCCCCCTCAGACACATTTATGGTGTCAAAAACGGCCTCTATACCTCAGTCAGTCGCCTGATAAGTTCATTGATTTTCAGACCCAGCATGTTTTATTTTTAGGGCTTAGGAGTTGAAATACACTTTCGTTCAAATGGGAACATTACATTTTATAAAACACAAAGAATATCACAAATATGTCGACACAAATCTCAACAGTGTAATGAACGCGCGCAACTAAGCAACTGGATATGACGCTGTGTTGATGACCGTTCATGTCATTATCGCATAGCTATTCGCTCTTTCTCGCGTGAGTGTAAACGTGGTGGCGCTAGTGTCCAAATAGCCCCCGACTTCCAGGCTTGGAAGTAATCCGTTACAAGTAACGGAATTACCCCCAAGTTCCAAGTTTTTAAGTAATCCCTTACAAGTAGCTGGATCACTTGTAATAATTACTTTTGTTGTAATTTAGTAAATAATCAGTTACTAAAAAGTGTAATTTGTAATGTAATCTCCATACTTTTTTCAGTAACGAATTACTGAAATTATTCCTAACAACTTTTACGTCATGTCAAAGGGAGATATAGAGTGGAAGGTTGACGATGCAATGGCCTTCGCGCATTTCGCACGGTATACGTCACAAGACGGCGGGAGTTCGCTAGCGACAGTGTTGTCAAGGAAAAGGAAAGGAATTCACGGCAGGCACGACAGCCCGGACTCTCTCTGGACTCGTTCGTACGGTCAGTCGGCCTGGGTGGACTCGACTGTCTATAATGGAGGCAACAGGTACAGATTCGTCTGGCGTCGCACCAGGCTCGAGGAGGAGGAGGAAAGAAGGAGGGAGAGGAGGAAAGAAGGAAGGAGGGGAGGAATAGAGAGAGAGAAAAGATGAGGGGTGAGGAGGAAACTGGGAAAGAGCCCCCCAAAAAGTTTGTTTTTAAAAAAAAAAAAGAGGGGCATGCGGTTGGGGACGTTCCCCGCCGATTTGTTGTGGGTACTGTTACAGATAATTGGGCCTATTTCTCGGGTTTTCAAGAACCTACTAGATTAATGGTTTTGATTTCGTATAGCTGCTTTCTTAGCATTTGGAATTTTGGTTGTTTTGTTATTTTATTTCACAACGTAAAATATAGTTATTTTCGGCACTGGGTCAATCCTGGGTAAAAATATGTTTTCCAAACTTATTTGAATGGGGCTGTTCCTATTCCGCTTACAAACCGCCACGGGTCGCTGAGCCGAAGGTATTAAAAATATTAACCCTATTGATTATCTGTAACAGTAAGCGACCAGCGTTTAGTCAAACATTCAAACCGTCTGCTTCCCCACAACAAAGTACCCGCAACAAATCGGCGGGGGACGTCCCCAACCGCATGCCCCCCCCCCCCTTTTTTTTTCACAACAAACCTTCCGGGTTTTTTTTCCCCCGTTTCCTCCTCACCCCCTCCTCTTCACTCTCTCTCTCTATTCCTCCTCTCCTTCCTTCTTTCCTTATCTCCTTCCTTCTTTCCTCCTCTTCCTCGAGCCTGGTGCGACGGCAGTCGAATCTGTTCCACAACTTTGGGACTTCTTGGAAAACGAACGTACTGCTTCGAGATCACAAAAGTGCAGAAAACTAACAGCCCACAAAACCGTCGCGTGTGGTTCTTAAGGAATAGGACCGTGGACACTGTGACATCGGTGCATATATCCGCTCCCTCCCCCCCCCCCCCCCCCCCACCCCGCATCTCTCCTCTCCTTTCTTCCCCATCCCTCCACGCCTCGACCTCCCTTCCCCCAGTCCCCAAAGGTCAGCGTTTTTTTTTCTTAGAGCGAAGCTCTTAGACGCCCGTTTCCGGGTTGAGCGTCGTCGGCATCGCTGACGGCTGTTCGAGGCGGGGTTTAAGCCGCACGTCCGGAGGCTTCCTGGCTCACGTGACGACGACCATTCCCGAAGTGAAGAACCAGGGGTCCAGTGGAGGTGGGAGAATTGGTAACGTAACGAATGTTTTAATTAACTGGTTGCGATACAGTCGTCAAAATCCGAGAGAACAACGGAGGCAGCCTCACGCTCCGCCTTATATAGGGTCCGTTTTCTCCCTCAGTCTCCGCAGGGCAGCAGGTGCGACCGTAGCAACCGCTGCCAAGTGCGTTGCAGCAAAGTCCGCGCGTCGTAGTGCAGAAGTGCGTCTTAGCCATGGTTTCTCCCGCAGTTAGGCCATGGCTCTCTCCCCTTC